>OZ023262.1:169431945-169619445 GCA_964006375.1 Tillus elongatus
AAATATCTACTAGAGAAACACATAGGTACAACTACTGTTTAATAAAATGTTAAAAAGAGTGGGTCCTACTTACTGGATATTATGTCTCCCAAACAAATAAACAAACACTAAAACACAATTCAAAACATAAATCGGCAAAAAGCATACTGCTCACACCTCTGCGTATACAGCATCATGGCCGCAGGACTGAGACTGAGACGGTACTATATTATATATTATAAGTATTTTAGTTTCGGACCTAAACAAGACAGAAGTTGTTTTGTTTTAGTTTACAGTTTAGGTAATTTCAACATAATATACTATGTATGCTGTAATGTAATTCTGTAATCGGTATTATGATAATGACAACAGTAGAAATTAGAAATTAGAAATAGAGACTAGTGATGGGTCGTAATTTAATTGTCTGTTATTTTTAAACGGTTGCCACCACCAGTTATAGAATTATAAAAATAACAGGACCAAAAGAACGCTTTTTACACTAAACGTGAATTCGGACTCGTGTCTGTTTCAGTTCCACTGCAACTAGGTTCGGTGAATAAACATCGGTTTTCATCGGCAACTGTTAAATTTAACTATTTAACGGGAAGAATGGACATGCGACTGGGAATGATAAATATGTATGGGTATGCTATGGTTGCGGTGCTATCGAGGCGGCAAGGCCGCGGACGAACCGTGATGGGTATGCTATGCAGTATAGAGCGGACTTTACTTCATAACATATTACTTAACACGTAACACGTTATTTATACTAGTGTGCTCGCCCTCACTCACAGCTTTGGGAATGTAGGATACTATCTATCGACTATTCAGTAAAAAATAACAGAAAAATAACTGGAGCTGTTATTTTCATCTGTTATTATGAAATAACGTAAACGGCTGCAACTGATAATAGAAATTAACGGTTTTGCCCATCACTAGAGACACAGCATAATTCTTACGCTGTGGCTGCGATACAGGTTTCTGTTTCCACTAATCTACTGTTCTACTGCTTCGAATTTTCTAACCAACCACTGTTCACTGTTGCCAAATAACATATAGTAGACTGTTATTTTCATCTGTGCTACAACAAAGATCAAAGATCTATTTGAGACAAAGGGTGAGTTTATCAGGCACCAAAGTGGCCAGCAGCTTCATTGTTGTCAAAAAATGTTGACAATTGTGAATATTTTTTCGAAATAGAAGGACAGCTACTGGCGCCTGGTGAATGAAACGTTTTTGAGGTCTGATGATATTTTGTAGGATATTAGAATATTAGGCCCCCCAAAGGGTACTTATTAGTGCTCATCCCAAGTTTTAACAATTACATTATGCTGTACAAACTTAGGAGTTCACCAGGCGCCCGCAGCAGATTATTATGTCAAACAATGTTGAAAAGTGTCAACGTTGTTTAACAGCTGCTGGCATCGCTGGTGCCTGGTAAACTCGCCCATTGTATATATTATAGTGTCTCAGAGGAAACGAATCTTTTTGAATGGTTAGTATTTTACAAAGAAAAAACTGATGTAATAGGTTCATAGATTGGAGGTTGATGGTAACTCCTGACTAATCAGAGTGGCACGGGCGTATTCGCGGAATCCACTGAGTAGTGCATGTGCATATTATGTCAATTGAGAACTAGATTTGATTGGTTCCCGGTTCAGCGCGAAAATTAAATGTGCCGGTGACCTTATCTGCCATTTGTATCTACATTTTCTACCTTTAAATTAGAATGGATTACGAATTTTGATTCTTGAAGTGCTTAAAATATTTTATCACCTACTAACTTAAGAAAACTGGGAGTTCTGTTATTGAATACTTTTAGTAAATATTATTATTATTATGTAAACAATGACTAAATTATTCTATTATTAATAGTATTCTATAATTAATAAAACTCTATTCATTTTAACATGTCGAAACCAAAGGTTGCGGTACATAATACATTCTGTTGGACGTAATAGAATAGGCTAGGATCGACATCTATATCTAATATTTTCACATTCAACGAATTTGTTTATTTACCTACATACAATCCAAAGGGACACAAGCTTTCTTTCTGAACTTTTTTTCGATATAAAGGGACACACACACACACACACACACATATATATATATATATATATATATATATATATATATATATATATATATATATATATATATATATATATATATATATATATATATATATATATATATATATATATATAAGCTAAAATTGTGGTAATAGTAGGTATAGATGGAGAGTTCTGGGCCCGCCACCACCACCGCCGGACTCAACGCTTGAGTGTGACGTCAGGGTGACGAAACAAGGTGGCGGGTTGGATAGACAGAGAAAAGAGAGCTGACCTGAGATGACGTAATCCAAGAGGACTGTCAAGATGCCGACCGGAAGTGAAAAATCTGCTGAGTTTGTAGTCAAAGTGATAAAACAAATATGATGGATGGATAGAGTGTGATAAGAGATTTAGAATGAGATGACGTAATCAAATATGACGGCCAAAATGGCCGACCAGAAGTGAAAAATGTGGGAAATTTGAATTTATAAAAGACATTTAGGCTAACCTATCAAAATAAGAGAGCCCGCCATTTTTATTTTTATGAAAATGACAAACAAAAAATAGGGGCCGCAGCGCAGGCGCAACCTAACTTTTTAATGAATTTTTATTTTTTTAAATACACTAATAGAGAGGTATCGATGGTGAGACTTTGCAAAAATGTTTTCAATTGAGCGCGAACTAGGACCCCTAGAACCCATATCCAGGGTCAGTTTCTATAATATATATATATATATATATATATATATATATATATATATATATATATATATATATATATATATATATATATATATGTATATATATGTATATATATATATATATATATATATATATATATATATATATATATATATATATATATATATATATATATATATTGTGAGGGGTCAAATCGGGATAAGGTAATCTTTTTCTAATATGGGGAGGTTTCCACGGGATAACCTTATCAATACGGCTTTATTACGGGATTTGCTCAGGCGCCAGCAGCGAGGGTTTAAAAAAAGACGCTGCGCTCCCTCAGGACTATATCTCTGTCCTCGGTTGCTATTTACAGCTTCACGGACCCGGGGTAAACTTCAGTGGAGACAGGATTCACCTAAGGCCTCAGGCAAAGTCCCTCAGGACTCCTTAATTATGGCCTATTAGAGATCAGAATGTTGCGTATTAGGTTGGGGTGGATTGGTTGGGAAGCGTTGAATGAAACACCGTATACGACAAATAATCTATTTACAAAAGTAGGAATGGTGAAATATTTACAAAATATATACAAAGTATTTACACAAGGTGTTTTCCTGAAATACCACACGTTTAAACTAACTTATTGGATAACAAATCAATTTATTAGAGACCAGAGGCAGAAACAGAAATATTCGCGAGTTATACGGACGGTATCACGAAGAGGGGTTGTGAATTCTAAGCCTGTAAGCGGGCAGAAGCGTCCCGGGATCACCAAAGCAAGGCACTGGGGTGGTCGATTTAAGCAGGCATGCAATATGCGAATTAAAAGCCAACACTAGGTGCAATATCAAGATCAGCTAACAGCTTATTCTAATTTATACTATCACTAATTTATTATGGACCCTCAAGCATGCTATGCAGTCGTACAGACCCTCTACGACCTGAGAAAATGTCTCCCAAGGGAGATGGAAATTTCCCCTCGACAAAATAAAGAAAGTCCTCCCTATCAAGTTGAAAAAAAAACAAAGCCCCCAAACAGTTCCGTCAGGACGGCTGGGACACTGGGTATCGCCAGACTGTTTCGATCGCCAGTAATGGTGGAGACCTACTGCAGCCCGAAATATCCCAGCTGTCGTCCAGATCCAGGACCACGAGGGCTGCGCCACGGGAGACCACTTTGGGTGACTTGATCGTGACTAGACCGCCACCGGGTTCAAATCAACTTGCAGTCAGCCGCTTTGCTAGTGCCCTCGCGCTCTAGGGAAGGCTCTAGCTCAGGAACGCAACCCTTTGCGCCTCTCGAAGGAAACAAAGAAGACTTTCCCACGAAGACTGAAAACTGCAATGCTTCCCCAATAATGCCGCTAGGACGGTCGGGACACCGGGTATCGCCAGACTGTTTCGATCGCCAGTAATGGTGGAGACCTACTGCAGCCCGAAATACCCCAGCTGTCGTCCAGATCCAGGACCACGAGGGCTGCGCCACGGGAGACCACTTTGGCTGACTTGATCGTCATTAGACCGCCACCGGGTTCAAATCAACTTGCAGTCAGCCGCTTTGCTAGTGCCCTCGCGCTCTCGGGAAGACTCCAGCTCAGGAACGCAACCCCAGTTACTCCGAAGCTCGCTAAGCGCCCCGCACCCACACGCAGTGTTCACCACACCCCCCGAACGTCCAGGAGGTCGAGTCTCGCCGGGCTGTTTCGATTACCAACACTGTTGGGAATCTATGGCAGCCCGAAGTACCCTTACTGCAGCCGGTCACCGAAACTGTAGAGGCTGCTCCACGGGAGACCACTTTGGGTGACTTGATCGTGACTAGACCGCCACCGAGTTCAAATCAACTTGTAGTCAGCCGCTTTGCTAGTGCCCCCACGCTTCCGGGAAGACCGCAGCTTTGGAATGCGAGCCCCGGCTCCCCCAGGTCGCTCCGCTGACACCGACAGAAGTGAACGATGGACTTATTTATGCCTCTCTGAAATAAAGCTACTGACAAACACAACAACATTCAAAATCTTTTCCACACCTGGACTTTTAACGTTACCTCTGGCGAAGGCCACCAAGCGCGCCAAGGTTCCCGCCGAGAGAGAGAGAGACGCCGATCCGTGGAAAACTCCTTTTATACAGGCCCTGTGCTACCGTACAACTATAGAGACAGCGACCTACCTAAACGAAGCGGGAATGAGCGGCCTACCGAAGACGGCGTTCTTCACTTGCCACAGCTGCTAACTCTACCAAGCTGGTGCACCTAACGAATCGCTGCTTACTCCTCTCCCACGGCCGGCCTGCTGAATTCGCTACTGAAACGCACAATACAACCAAACACACCAAGATTCGAGACGCGGACGGTGGCTGCTTCCTCCCCGTGACTGGCTCTGCGCTCGCTGAAAAAGAACTAAATTGTTGAGCGCGTTACGGCGATCTCCAGCTCTCGCTGCAGTCAGGGACTATTTTTCAATTCCTGCGCTGCGATGTGCGCGTAGGTCGATGCAGCGGACCAGCCCATCCGTCCCCGCTTTCATCACTTCGCACACCGAAGGACCTGCTTGGGCGATTACAACCCGATACCATGCCTGCCTTTCCGCCGATCTCCGCGACGCGCTCTTGAAACTATATTCTATTAAATATTTACGAATGTTTTAATAACAAAATTAAATGCAGATGGGACGGATCTATTCCCCTGTTAACTAATTAGATTATCTAATGACGATTAAGTCACTTCGTGACATCCGCCTCTCATCTCCTGAAAGAAAAAACGAAGTTTTTTCTTCCACATCCCGACTTCACCGGTCCTCTGGTCCCCAATATAACAATAATACAAGAAAATAATAAGGCTACTAATATGTCGAGAAATCATACACATAATGTGACACCAAAGGAAAGTTTTCCTTTCTTATTCCAACTGAGAAAGCGGTTGTACCCAATATATTCTATTAAACTAAATCAAACATTTTTCAAAGCAACAATAAATAATTAGCATCTGTAAAAGAGAAATGATATCAAATTTTTCATCATATTCCCTGGGTACGATCAAAATCTTTTAATAAATAAAAAAATATATATACTCCTAAACTAAATCAAACGTTTTTCAAAGAAATATTAGATAATTAGAAGGCGTAGCAGGGAAATGATATTTTCAAATTTTCCATCATAATCCCTGGGTATGCGCAAAATCTCTTATTAAAAAAAACGAAATATATTATTAAACTAAATCAAACATCTTTCAAAGGAAAATTAAATAATTAGAAGTAATAAATAATTTAAAAAAAACATATTCTTAAACTAAATCGAACAACTTTCCAAAAGAAAACACTTAGAGTGTTGAAGTGTAGCCGACGTTGAGAGAGTTAACACTTGTAAGATAACTATATATTCTAAGCACTGGTTACTACAAGTTACATTGCCTATTAATTTGTAAATATCTGAAAATACAGCCTGATAATATGACAGTTCACTAGTTCACCTAAAAGTCAGCCCAGTTTGATTGACAGTTATAATATCACTGCTTACCGACCAAGGCTGCTAAACTACAAGGGTTCATACACTACACCCCTCCCCCCTATTATGGAACATAATCATCCAAGTATGCGGGTCTCGAAGTGATCCTGCTTGGCCTGGCGTTGGTGTTGGGTGTTACCTCTACTCTGCGAGGTCGAAGTTGATCCACGTGTCTTGGAAATATGGCACCTTGTTCAGTGGCGATTCTATAAGACAGAGGTCCTGTAGCTTCTGTTATTTGTGCTGGCATCCACTGATCGGCACCGGTATACGATCTGGCGTACACTAGGTCGTCCTGCTGAAAGGCTCGAGGTTTTGCCTGACTGCACTTCTCTTCTTGACTGACTCGCATATCCTTAGCGAAATCTGGGTGTAAGCGATGGAGACAAGTTCGAATCTTCCTTCGAAACAAGAGTTCTGCTGGACTGTACCCTGTACTGCACGAAGGGGTTGAATGCTGACCAATCAAAAATCTCGCGAGTTTGACATCCCAGTCACCTGATATTTTTGACAAAGACTCCTTCGTGAACTGCACCATGCGTTCTGCTTGGCCATTTGAAGACGGATGATAAGGAGCAACTGTTACTTGACGGATTCCATTTTTCTTTCATAAATTCTTTGAAAGTTTCTGAGGTGAACCCAGATGCGTTGTCGCTTACGATGACATCTGGGATTCCATGCACTGCGAATGTTTCACGTAAAACCTTGATGGTCGACTCACTTGACGTAGATGGAACTATTTTCACCTCTAACCACTTCGAATAAGAATCCACTATGATGAGAAATATCTTGCCTTTGAATGGTCCTGCGTGATCAATGTGTAACCTGCTCCAGGGTTCTGTTGTCCACTCCCACGGATGTAATGGAGCCTTGGGTGGTGCATGTCTGTGCATTTGGCAAGCGTGACATAAATTTACTGTTGCCTCTATGTCTTGATCCATCCCTGGCCACCAAACATAGCTTCGAGCTAGAGCTTTCATTCGCACAACTCCTGGGTGTGATGAATGGAGCATTTGTAAGACTTCTTTTCTAGCTCTCTGAGGAATGACTACCCTGCTTCCCAAAAGCAAACACTTCTTGTAAACTGATAATTCGGGTTTACGACTTGAAAATGGCTTGAATGTATCTTCTACTCTTGAAGGCCATCCATTGGTAACCCATGGTAAGACTTTGCTTAATACTGGATCTGTTGCCGTGAACTTTGCAACTGTGTCGGCCTTTATTACTGACTCTGGCATCGTTTCGATCATCAAAACATCTCCAATGTCCGAGGAAGTAACGGATTCTGAAATTCTCTGTGGAAGTCTGCTTAATGCATCTGCGTTGGCTGTCTCTCTTCCAGCTCTGTAGTTCAATGTATAATTGTAGTTGTTCAGTATCAGTGACCATCTTTGCATACGTGGTGATAACAATTCTGGAACAGCCTTTGACTCGCCCAATATTCCTAGCAAGGGCTTGTGGTCTGTCACAATTTCTACTTTTCGGCCGTATATATAGTCGTGAAACTTCCGAACTCCCGTTATTATCGCCAATGCTTCTCTGTCTATCTGTGCATAGTTTCTCTCGGATGCTGTCAGTGTACGAGAATGATAGGCAACTGGTGCTTCGCTACCATCTGGCATTCTGTGGCTTAAAACTATTCCAGATCCATAAGGTGACGAATCGCATGTCATGATCAATGGCTTCTTCTCGTCGTAATGTACTAAAAGTGCATTTGAAGACAGTAACCCTTTGCATTTTCTGAAGGCTTCATCGTGCGACTTTGTCCAATCCCATTTGACATTGTTATGTAACAGCCTATGTAAGGGCTCGCCTACGGTGGCTTTATCTTTCAAGAAAACATGGTAATAATTCAAAAGTCCCAGGAACGCTTGCAACTCTTGCTTATTTTGTGGGCTGGGGGCATTTTGAATAGCGTTGACCTTCTCTGATGTCGGATGAATGCCATTTGCATTCACTTTGAAACCTAGGAAATTCACCGACTTGACTCCAAAAGTACATTTATCTTTGCGCAATCGCAATCCATCCTCTAAAAATCTACTGAAAACTTCCCTCAGTCTGTCAGTTAACTGGGTTAAATCTTCTGCCGCTATAACCACATCGTCGAAATATGCACAGACTCCGTCGATACCCCTGAGACGGCTGTCCATGAAGTTCTGGAAAATCTGAGGAGCGACACTGACTCCAAACTGCAATCTTCGTACACGAAATGCACCTTTCTGCGTGATGATCGTCTGAGCATCTGCTGAAAAATCATCTACCTTGAGCTGTTGATAAGCCTGGGAAAGATCTAGTTTGGCAAAAATTTTCCCTTGCCCAAGTGATACCAGTAATTGATTTACAGAAGGAATTGGGTAATTGTTTGGGCTCAAAACTTTGTTGAGTGTACATTTATAATCGCCGCATATCCTCAACTCACCATTTGATTTGACGACTGGTACGATAGGTGTCGACCACACTGGGTGTGCGCAAGGTTCTAGAATACCTTGATTTTGCAACCTTTCTAGCTCTGCATCTACCTTGGGGCGTAAGGCGAACGGAACTTTTCTGCATTTCAGCAAGATAGGCGTTACGTCCTGATTCAAAGGTAGCCGCACCGGAGGACCTTTGTACGCCCCTAGCTCTTCTTTGAAAATGTCACTGAACTCGTGTAATAATTTCTGTAGCTGCGGTTCTGCGTTTAGCGCTGACACAGACAATACACCAGTTATTTGAATTCCCAGTGGCTCGAACCATTCTCTCCCTATAAGACTGCTTGACGTAACGTTTGATACTGTTATCGGCAGTAAACCTTTGAATTGGCCGTATTCTACGTCCACGTGACATGTGCCTGCAATGCTAATTTTGTTGCCTTGGTAGTCCCTCAGTATCTTGTCAGATTTGTTCAAGTGAGGTTTATTTTGAGGCCATAATTTGTCGAAAACGCGCAAAGAAATGATCGACACGCCCGCACCGGAATCGATTTCCATTTTGCACGAAATGTCATTGAGTTTGACAGTCACTGAGGTGCACACTTTCTTCACTGAACTGTTCAGTGTAAAGATATTGTCGATCGAGATGTTATCTTCGTTATTTTGCACTTGTTTCACGCGACGCGCGTCTTTTCGCTTTTTGGACAAACACACACGCTCGATGTGACCAATTTTCTTACAAAAACGGCATTCCTGATTAACAAACGCACAATTATTTGACAAATGTTGTCCTCCGCAGCGAAAACACGGTTTTGTGAATTTATTCTGTTCTTCGGAACGCGATTCTGTTTGAGTTGACATTCTTCTGTCTTGTGATTTGATGTTGGCAACATTGTCATTGTCTATGACATTTCCGTTTCCGTGCCGCAGCTCCATGGTCTGGTTTGCCGCCGTTTCACATGCTAAAGCGATTTTCTCCGCTGAATTGAAGGTTAGATCAGATTCTGCGAGTAACCGTTTCTGAATACCTTCGTCTCTAATGCCACAAACTAAGCGATCTCTAAGCATAGTTTCTAACGTCGTGCCAAAATTGCAATATTCAGCTAATCTACGAAGCTCGGCAATGTAGCATGCAATCGACTCACCGACCTTCTGATCTCGCTTGTGAAACATGAATCTCTGCACAATCTCTGATTTTTTTGGTGTGAAGTGCTTCTTCAGTAAGCACAGAATTTCTTCTAGGGTCTTGTCTGCCGGACTTCTTGGGGACACTAGAGATCTTACAATTTCGTACGTGGCTTCTCCACAAACACTGAGAAAAACTGCACGTTGCCGATCGTCTTCGTTAATGTTGTTGGCCTCCATGTAAAACTTCACCCGTTCTGCATAAATATCCCAAGCAGATGGTTTGTTGGGGTTGAATTCGCCCAAACTGCCTATGATTCCTGCCATCACTCTCACGAACACACTCTTTGTATTAACACTAATATATGTAACTCGGGGATCTCAGCAAGAGAACAATCCCATCCTCGTCGCCAATGAAGTGTAGCCGACGTTGAGAGAGTTAACACTTGTAAGATAACTATATATTCTAAGCACTGGTTACTACAAGTTACATTGCCTATTAATTTGTAAATATCTGAAAATACAGCCTGATAATATGACAGTTCACTAGTTCACCTAAAAGTCAGCCCAGTTTGATTGACAGTTATAATATCACTGCTTACCGACCAAGGCTGCTAAACTACAAGGGTTCATACACTACAAGTGTGCAAAGTCATCTAACTACAAACCAAAATACACTAGGCAATATCCCCTAATCAAGAAAATAATCCAAAAATACATGTTTAAGCCAAACTAACCAGGGCTCCAAAGCGTAAATGAACAAACCGTTCAGATTGGACACACCCGACATTGAGAACTTGCTGCCTCAAATGAATTGGGAGCTATTTGAACAGAACTTAGCACAAAATGTCTGAGAATTAGGTTGGGTACACTGTGCTTAATCTAAATAATAGTCTCACCCACAGTCTCCTCGTCTGTGCACCGTCGAGTGGCACTTCTAGAAGTGTCCCACACTCCCGTGTCACACAATGCACCTAGTACATATCTACTGCAACCGTGGCCTCCGTGTCGTGCAGCCGCACGTGGTCCTCTGCGTCGGGTCCATGAGGCGCCGGCTGGCACCAGGCAATACGGCCTGCCCTGGTAGCAGCACCCATCCTATGAGGGCTTACTGGCTGGCAACTCCTGTAGTTCCTATGGCTTCGGTCATTCAGCACCAGGTTACATTGGGTAGCTACACGTGCAACCTGGGGCGTACACTGCGTGGCTCTGTCGCTACTCTTCTTCTCCATGACCACAGTAGGTTTGCCTGGGTCCTGACAGGAACATGTTCGGGACCTAATGCCCACTTTCCCACCTTGTGAGCATTAAACGGTTTCTTACAGCGGTAACGGGTGTGTCAAGACTGACCACACCTCCAACATAAACTCTTCTCTGCCATCGGTAAATACTCTGGTTTTACGGGAACAATTTCGTCGATTCTGGATGCGTCTGCTGCTGCATATGCACGGATAAAGTGTATTTCTGGCGGCGGCGACGCATTCACGGCATCTGGCTGCTGTGGTGTATGAAACTTTTTCATATCTTTCACATGTATGTGCTTCAGCAGCTTGCCCTTGGTATCCCGGAGGTCATACACCACCGGCGATACTACTTTGACCACTGTATACGGCCCAGAATCTTTCGCCGCGAGCTTCGCGGCAAAGCCACTAGTTCCCTGGGATAACGGATGTTCCCGGCGTAGCACCTGTTCACAGACTTTGCATTGTCATTCCCTGCGACGCAAATTGTAGTGGCGACTTTGTTGGGTGAACGCCCTTGCCAGATTCATTCTTACTAACTCGAATGTTTCTCGTAGCTTGTTCAGACGGTTATGACGGTCTTCTATTTCTTCCGGCGTCGTCTCCGGCTCCTCTGGCTGACTCTCCGGCGGTATTTCGCATTCAGCGTGCACCGCGCCGGGGACGGTCAGCTCTCAACCGAAATTCAGGAATGCTGGGGGTGCATCCGGTGGATTCCTGTTTGGCCGTGTTGATTGCGAACCCCAGTTCAGGTAGCCTTTCATCCCATTGTCGCTGGTCATGCTCGCAAAACTGGGCGATCATGGTTTTCAGTGTGCGATTCGCCCTCTCGACAGCATTGGCCAGGAGAGTGTATATTGGGGTCAGTCTCTGTGCTATCCCTAACTTCTTCAGCCAGGCCTTGTGTTCATGAGACACTAATTGTTTCCCGTTGTCCGAGATCATGTCTTCGGGCAGCCAAACTTGGTGATGACCATTTCGAATAATGCTTTGTTGACGGCGGGAGCGGTGGCTTTCCTCAACGATCGGCAATCTACCCATTTCGTGAAGCGGTCTTGGGCGACAATAATAAAATTGTGCCCCTTTTTGGACCGAGGCAGGGGTCCCACTAAATCGACGCAGACGGTTTCCCATGGTGTCTTGTTCGACGAAGACTGCATCTTCCCGGGGGTCTGTTGTTGGGAGACTTTAAATCTCTGACAGCGATTACATTGCCTCACATAACTCGCAACTTCCCGAAACATTCCTGGCCAATAGTAATGACAAGCTATACGGGCAATGGTTTATGAAATGCTCATGTGCCCGGCGGTCGGTTCGTCGTCGTTCTCCCGTAGAATTCGGCCACGCACGTCCTTAGGGATGCACAACTTCCAGGGATCGCTCAGCTTGGGTTCGCTTAAGTTGTATGTGTCCCAAAAATGTCGGTACAGTATTCCGCCCCTGATGGAATAATCGGGAAATGCTTCCGGGTTCCTTTCCACCTGGTCCGACTTACGTCTGTACCAGGAACAGCTAGCGTCCTCCTCTGTAAAGCAAATGTTCTCTTCCGTGGACTCTTTACAGCTCTCCAATGGTGAACGGGAGAGGGCGTCCGCTACACGGTTTAGTGCCCCTCGTCGATATTTTATCGTGAAGTCGTATTGTTGTAGAAATACGCTCCACCTGACCACGCGCCCAATCGGGGTTTTAATCGTTTGCAACCACCTAAGAGATTGGTGGTCTGTCAGTACTGTGAAATGGTACCCCTCCAGGTATGGGCGCATTTTTTCAATCCCCCATACTACCGCTAGGCACTCTTTTTCTGTCATGGAATAATTTTTCTCGGCAGGGCAGTGCGCCCGGCTGGCATACGCGATGACTTTCTCTGACTCATCGATGTTCTGAGTCAGAGCTATGCCTAAGACATTATCACTGGCATCAGTTTGCAGGACGAATTCTATCGAAAAGTCCGGACAAGTCAATATCGGTGTCTGAGTGAGTAATTTCTTCAGGTCTTTAAACGGCGTCTCTTGCTCTTCACCCCAGTGTCATCGATTCTTCTTCTTCAATGGCTTGGTCAGGGGTGTCACTACCTGGGAGAACTGCGGAATGGAGCGGCGATACCACGAGGCGACCCCCAAAATCGACGGACGTCCCTTACGGTTCGTGGGGTCGGCATGGCCTCGATAGCATCCACTTTATCCGGGTCGGTGCTGATGCCATCCGCCGTCACAACATGCCCAAGATATTTCAGCGACTTCCTGCAGAAGTGACATTTCTCCGGGTTCAGCTGCAAGTTACTCTGCCTCAGCCTTCAGAACACTTCCCTCAAGTTCTCCAGGTGCTCCTCGAAGGTCTCTCCCATTACGATAACGTCGTCCAGGTAGGCGAAGGGGTGCGGTTCCATATCGGGGCCTATTATGGTATCCAACAGGCGCTGGAGCCGAGTGAATTCCGAAAGGCATAACCTTGAACTGATACAACCCCCTCCCCGGGACGGTAAAGGCGGTGATGGGCTTATTTGTCGGCGTCAGAGGGATTTGCCAGTAACCCTGCTTCAAATCCAGACTGCTTATGTACTTGGCCCTGCGAAGCTTGTCGAGTATGCCCGATATATATGGCAGCGGGTAGGCGTCCTTGACGAAAACCTTGTTAACTTCCCGGAAGTCCACACAGAAGCGGTATTTTCCGTCATTTTTCTTAACCATCACCACAGGTGAGCTCCATGGGCTGTTAGAAGGTTCTATAAGTCCTTCTTCCAACATCATGTCGACCTCGTCGTTAATGACCTACTGCATTTTCGGGTTTTGTGGGCGGTATCGCTGTTTGATAGGTTCTCTCCTCGACAGGCGGATATGATGTTTTACTCGGTCGGTAGGGCCAGTTATCCGTTTGAAATACCCAAGTTCTTTCTCCAAGAATACATCAAGTTGACGTTGCTCTCGTGGGGTCAATTCCCCTAAGGTGTTCGTTTGTATAGTATGTATTGGAACTGCGGGCGGGGGTGGGGTTGCTGATGCCAGCAGTTCTCCATCGAGGTAGGTTTTGGCGGTCGGTAAGTCTATATCAAAGTCGCATTTCCCCAAAATATCCATCCCCAACACTATGTCTACCGGGAGGTGAGGCAGATACAACAGGTCCCCTTGTATCTTCTTACTACCCAACACCAATTCCGTCACGTACATTTGTTGTACAGAGACCAGTCTTCCATCAGCGATGCGGGTGTTTATGTCTGGCAAGAAAACGGCTTGTAAATAATCTGCGTCTATTTCCTCAAGTGCGGTACTGCTCAGAAAGGACCGGGTCGCCCCTGTGTCCAGCAAAGCACTGAAACACTTCTGGCCTATCCTTGTCCTGACTATGGGTCTGTTGTCAATTCGAGATCGTCTGTCAATGGCCGAGGTTTCGTTGGGGTGGAACTGCTGGAGTCTCGGCCCTCCACAGTTCCCAATTACTTTCCCGGACATTTGTAATCCCGGGATAACACCCCTGTCTTGCCACAGCGTGAACAAAACAGTCGTGGTGATTTCTGACACTGGCTTGTCATGTGTCCTGTCTCACCACAATTCCAGCAAGTCGTACGCCCCATCGCGAAACGAACCTGCTTACTGTCTTCCGGATGGTCAGTCGTAGGCGAAGTCGGGGAGTGAAACGGTTCTTAGCGGGGGAACTAGTATTCCCACTTTCTTGCTTATCTGAAAAAGACCGGCTAGGTTTTGGTGGGCCCTCCTTGGTAATCTTTAGTTCCTTCAACATTGCCCCAATTGCCTTTGTGTTTTCTATGAACGTAGGTATATCTGGCACGTCGCAATTCCAATTCATCTGTCGGTACTCGGGGCGCAGGTTTCTTCGTAACCAAGTCAATTCCTGTTGCCTGTTGATGTTTCCGTGCCGACGTATGAGTGTCTGTAGCTCCGTTATGTAGGTAAACACGGGCTCACCGGCTTTGTGTAAACGTCGACTGATTTCAGCTTCTAAATCTACGAAGTAGTTTGCGGGGAAATAGAAACGCTTGAAATCCTCGATAAAGTCTTCCCACGATGTCCAGTACGCCCTATTATTTCGATACCACAGCAAGGCTTGACCTTCCAAGACCTGTGGCAACACTGGCAGTCCGAAGATATGTTAAAGTGCAAACGAATTTCTTCTAGGCATTCTAAAAATGCTACGGGGTCAGACCTGCCCTGGAAATGTAGGTTGCATGCAAACAGATTGAGTGGTTGGTGACAACGGCGGCGACGCGGCAATATTAGGCAGTGAGGCCGCCTCGGGGTGCGGCAGTCTTCTTCTCGCAAGAATTTAATCAATTGCCTTCTCATTTCCTCAACCGTTGTCTGGGGTCGTAGGCAAAACCTCGCCAACTCCGTCTCCAGTTCAGACTTTTTCAGCCTGTATACCCATCCTACTCGGCCGTCAAATAGGTTCGGGTCGGACTTCTCTTGAGGGTCAGGCTCGACGGCTTTGTCCGTTTTCGCGTCTGACATTGTTCAGCACAAACGGTAAAGCGGGAAGACGGCGCTGCGAAGATGTTAACGTGGTGTTAGGATGTCACGGGTCGGATTTGTCACAGTAGTTTCCCTTGGTCAGCAGTGTTTAAAAAATAATAATTATAAACACAACACAACAAAGATGAATTTACACCAGGTGTTTTCTCGAAATACCACACGTTTAAACTAACTTATTGGATAACAAATCAATTTATTAGAGACCAGAGGCTGAAACAGAAATATTCGCGAGTTATACGGACGGTATCACGAAGAGGGGTTGTGAATTCTAAGCCTGTAAGCGGGCAGAATCGTCCCGGGATCACCAAAGCAAGGCACCGCGGTGGTCGATTTAAGCAGGCATGCAATATGCGAATTAAAAGCCAACACTGGGTGCAATATCAAGTTCAGCTAACGGCTTGTTCTAATTTCTACTATCACTAATTAATTACGGACCCTCAAGCATGCGATGCAGTCATACAGACCCTCTACGACCCGGTAAAGTGTCTCCCAAGAGAGATGGGAGTTTCCCCTCGACAAAATAAAGAAAGTCCTCCCTATCAAGTTGAAAAAAAAAACAAAGCCTCCAAACAGTGCCGCCAGGGCGGCTGCGACACTGGGTATCGCCAGACTGTTTCGATCGCCAGTAATGGTGGAGACCTACTGCAGCCCGAAATATCCCAGCTGTCGTCCAGATCCAGGACCACGAAGGCTGCGCCACGGGAGACCACTTTGGGTGACTTGATCGTGACTAGACCGCCACCGGGTTCAAATCAACTTGCAGTCAGCCGCTTTGCTAGTGCCCTTGCGCTCTCGGGAAGACTCCAGCTCAGGAACGCAACCCTTTGCGCCTCCCGAAGGAAACAAAGAAGTATTTCCCACGAAGACTGAAAACGGCAATGCTTCCCCAATAATGCCGCTAGGACGGTCGGGACACCGGGTATCGCCAGACTGTTTCGATCGCCAGTAATGATGGAGACCTACTGCAGCCCGAAATACCCCAGCTGTCGTCCAGATCCAGGACCACGAGGGCTGCGCTACGGGAGACCACTTTGGGTGACTTGATCGTCATTAGACCGCCACCGGGTTCAAATCAACTTGCAGTCAGCCGCTTTGCTAGTGCCCTCGCGCTCTCGGGAAGACTCCAGCTCAGGAACGCAACCCCAGTTACTCCGAAGCTCGCTAAGCGCCCCGCACCCACACGCAGTGTTCACCACACCCCCCCGAACGTCCAGGAGGTCGAGTCTCGCCGGGCTGTTTCGATTACCAACACTGTTGGGAATCTATGGCAGCCCGAAGTACCCTTACTGCAGCCGGTCACCGAAACTGTAGGGGCTGCTCCACGGGAGACCACTTTGGGTGACTTGATCGTGACTAGACCACCACCGGGTTCAAATCAACTTGTAGTCAGCCGCTTTGCTAGTGCCCCCACGCTTCCGGGAAGACCGCAGCTTTGGAATGCGAGCCCCGGCTCCCCCAGGTCCCTCCGCTGACACCGACAGAAGTGAACGATGGACTTATTTATGCGAAGCCCCGTTGCGGCCGCCTCTCTGAAATAAAACCACTGACAAACACAACATTCAAAAAAATTTCCACACCTGGACTTTTAACGTCACCTCTGGCGAAGGCCAACAAGCGCGCCAAGGTGCCCGTCGACAGAGAAAGACGCCGATCCGTGGAAAACTCCTTTTATACAGGCCCTGTGCTACCGTACAACTATAGAGACAGCGACCTACCTAAACGAAGCGGGAATGAGCGGCCTACCGAAGACGGCGTTCTTCACTTGCCACCACAGCTAACTCTACCAAGCTGGTGCACCTAACGAATCGCTGCTTACTCCTCTCCCACGGCCGGCCTGCTGAATTCGCTACTGAAACGCACAATACAACCAAACACACCAAGATTCGAGACGCGGACGGTGGCTGCTTCCTCTCCGTGACTGGCTCTGCGCTCGCTGAAAAAAAAAAGAACTAAATTGTTGAGCGCGTTACGGCGATCTCCAGCTCTCGCTGCAGTCAGGGACTATTTTTCAATTCCTGCGCTGCGAGGTGCGCGTAGGTCGATGCAGCGAACCAGCCCATCCGTTCCCGCTTTCATCACTTCGCACACCGAAGGACCTGCTTGGGCGATCACAACCCGATACCATGCCTGCCTTTCCGCCGATCTCCGCGACGCGCTCTTGAAACTATATTCTAAGCCATTAAATATTTACGAATGTTTTAATAACAAAATTAAATGCAGATGGGACGGATCTATTCCCCTGTTAACTAATTAGATTATCTAATAACGATTAAGTCACTTCGTGACAATATATATATATATATATATATATATATATATATATATATATATATATATATATATATATATATATATATATATATATATATACATATATATATATATATATATATATATATATATATATATATATATATGTATATATATATATATATATATATATATATATATATATATATATATATATATATATATATATATATATATATATACAAACAGTAAATGTTTACTGAATTTACATATGTAACTCTGTTCTTATAAATATAAGGAAAGATATAATATTAAACAGAAATAATTGACTGCTTTCTGGCATCAAACGAGACCGTGTGCGACATCTATGTTATAACCCTGCAGACAACGTCTCCAAAGCATGTAACTGATGTTGTTGTACACATGTTTAGTGGAGCCAGCGGCAATTCTGCGAACCAGCGATCTATCCACGTGGATATACAAGATAAACGAGTAGCATATGTAATGAGGAAGGCATCAGATATGACATATAATAACTGTATAATAAACTGTGTTGTTATTTTAAAATACTACTCAACATACTTTAATTATATACTACATATATGTCGTTTATTAAACAATTTCAGATATTACTTCAAAGACATGTCTATATATTGATGCGTTAGCACTGGTATCTACGTCTGATGTTCGGGGATATCAGGTTCGATTCCCAGCCACCGTTTCAGCACGATTTTCTTTCAACGAAATCTTAATTATTAACGTATTTAAAGTTGTCTGTCTCTATCTCGTTCTCGAGCTCCATCTAGCTAGCTTTTTCTAATGATACGTGTCTGTGTGTTTGTGTAGAGTACATACAATAATAATAATAATAATAATTCGAGCAAATTACGTACTCTACACACATGTGCGCACAGCAAACAACTTTTCAATAAAATTCAAATTTCCCGCCAAAACTGTGTGTGTGTGTGTGTAACATAGCAACCATACAACAAACATATGCGATGCTACCTAACCTTAACAAACAGACAGCACATGTGTATGTACTTAACCTCAAGAAACAAATAAACATCGGGTAGGCTTATATGACAAACATAATCACAAATTCCCACATGGTGAGCTCATAACAAACAAACATAGCCTAACAAGCGTGTGTGTAGACTTAACCTATAACATTCGGATTAGGGCGGAGTCCGAACCTAACATTCAACAACACCAACACGTGGTGAGCTTATATGTCAATAACAAGCAAACATAACCACAAATTACCACGTGGTAAGCTTATATGTCACACCAAACAAACATAACCTAACAAACGTGTGTAGACTTAACCTAAGAAAGCATTCGGTTAGCGGGGATCAGAGTCCTAACCTTACATACGTCACAGAGCCAATACGTGGATTTCTATATCAACAAACAAACATAGCCTAACAAACGAGCGTTTGCAGACTTAACCTATAACATTCCCGGCTAGCGGGCAGCCGACATAACATGGAACCATAACTTAACAAACACACGTGTGTAGACTTAACCTATAACATACAGCATATACAACACCTGGTATGTATCAAACATAACCACAAATTACCACGTGGTGAGCTCATAACAAACAAACATTCGGCTAGCGGGCAGCCGACATAACATGGAAACATAACTTAACAAACACACGTGTGTAGGCTTAACCTAAGAAAGCATTCGGCCAGCGGGCAGCCGACATAACATAGAAACATAACCTAACAAACACACGTGTGTAGGCTTAACCTAAGAAAGCATTCGGCTAGCGGGCAAACGACATAACATGGAAACAAAGCTTAACAAACACATGTGGCTGCTGCCTTAACTTAACATTCTCAGCAAGCGGGTAGCCGGCACCTCTTCAACCATTAACACGTGTGTGTGTGTAGCCATAACCACAAATTCCCACATGGGCGGCAAATGCACCAGCGGTCATTTTGGAACATGTGACGTTAGCTGAGAGCTGACAGGTTAGACGTCATCTGTCACCCCAGCGACAGATGACGGCAACGGCCATCTTGGAACATGTGACAACTGACAGGTTTGGCGTCATCTGTCACCAACTGACAGATGGTGACAGGTTAGACGTCATCCATCACACTGACAGATGGTGACAGGTTAGACGTCATCTATCACACTGACAGATGGTGACAGGTTAGACGTCATCTGTCACAGACTGACAGGTGACAGCTGTCAACTGTAAGCACACGCGCGGGGGCGGGGTTTACCCATTATCCTCTTGTGACGTCACGCGCATGCGCACAAAAGTGGAGGGATGTGTGGAAGGAGTCCTCCGAGGTGCCGAGCCATGTACTCAGAACTAATGCATAAAGTAAAGGAACTTCTGAATCTACCAGATATAAAACTATTTTATTGGACAGGTTCAATGATAGTCAAGGCTTGAATAGCTGCAGAATATACTAATTGGAATACATTTGTAGCAAATCGTGTATCAACTATTCAATATCTTTTAAAAGCAGAAGAGTGGTGTCATGTTGCGTGTATTGATAATCCTGCCGACATTGTGTCCAGAGGTTCAAATGCTAATAATTAATCTCCACGAAAATTTGGTGTCATGGACCACAATATCTTAATCAATCCTATGAGGCGCGTGGTTTCCGTGGTGTTGGCCAACGGCCGTTGGCCATGAAAAGAGTGGTTTCAAGTGTTTGTCCATTACCAATCACTGACTGATTTATATTACTGTTTTTGTATTTAAGGTACTTTGGACCCTTGGGAGGTCCAATGCGGGCGGCTATGCCAGTTCCTGCCAGGATTGTATATAATATTTTAATTTTGTAGTTGCTATCTAATTTAACCAGAGGCACCACAGTCGTATATAACTACCAATATTGCACTAAAAATACCCTAAATTGTCGAACGGTGGCACCCCTGACAATAAATTGTATGTAACTGTAAGATGTGAGGGGTTGCCTCTGCCTATTTGTAGTGTTGGGAAATACAGCGATTTTCGAGTAACCGGTAAACCGGTGAAAGTGATTTAGAAATCACTGTGATTTTTAACAGTGATTTGAATCACTGCAGTGATTGGGAATTTTAAAGAGCGTGGAAATAACTGACAGCAGTTATGATTGGTTTCACTAGTGGTGTTTCTAGTATTTTTGTGCAGAATTGTTATAGGATATCCATGCGTTAAATGTTTTGTCTCACTATTCTGTATAATTAACTATAAGGACTATTGGTAATAAATAATTTGTTGTAGATTAATTAGCGTAGTTTAATTTGTTATAAAAGAATAAAAAACAACTAACTTTTAAAATGCAAAATTTGGAAAATCATTTGTGCCCCTACCTGCATTTTCATTTTTTTTTGCGAACTTGTAATGTAGCCGTAGAGACCGTGGGGTGATTTGATATTATATGTTTTTTAAAATTTGAGTTCGTTGTTTTGTACGAAGATTTTTTTCTTGCATATATTGCATGTTGCATAGCAGTTGTCCCCGTCAATGGGTGTAAAATGATTCCAAATTTCACTGGTTTTTTGTTTTTTAGACATGTTTTGCACAACGCCGCGATATACGCTGATATGAAAGATAAAACAAAAACTAAACTAAGTATAAATAGAAATGACACGGCACGGGCATAGCGCTTCGATAATGCATCCAGCATGAACGAACAAGTCTAAACGTCTGTACAAATAATTTTTCAAATAATCTCGGGCTGAGCAGTGAGCACTGTGAGCCAGTATATCGCTAACATGCCAAACCGGTGAACGCTAACATTCGATATTTATTTCCAAGCGCTGTATCAGATATCAGATCTAATACTGATATTTATTATTACGTTGCCGGTTGCGCGGTTACCAGTGATCGCTTCGCTAGTCCACAATCGCTACTCACTGCATTAGTTAAACTTCGATCACCGGTAGCTCCAGTGATTTTCCGCTCACCGGTATAAAATCACCGTGATCGATATATCGCACAACACTACCTATTTGTATGTCGATCTCGAAGCGACCAGACGTCTCCATCGGTCCATTGTATATTCTCTTCTGCGTAGATAATAAAGATAGTATTGTTAAGTTTAACTTTCTAGTTGCCTATTAATTACTCAAATAATTTATCTACTTGAAAAATTAATCAACGGATATCACAATCGTTTACTTAACCTCAAAACAGAACTGTCAAACTCAAACCATAATATAAAACACACTCTCACATCTGGTTTTTACTTCAAGCAGTTGATATACAACTTCCTTATTTTCCCTCTCATAATTGTCGGTTTAAAGTCTCAATTAGCGCTAATTGTCAATTATAGATAATTGCCAGTTTAAATTCGCAATTAGCAGCGCTAATTGCCAGTTTAAAGTCGCTATTAGCGCTAATTGTGACAGGTTAGACGTCATCTGTCACAGACTGACAGGTGACAGCTGTCAACTGTAAGCACACGCGCGGGGGCGGGGTTTACCCATTATCCTCTTGTGACGTCACGCGCATGCGCACAAAAGTGGAGGGATGTGTGGAAGGAGTCCTCCGAGGTGCCGAGCCATGTACTCAGAACTAATGCATAAAGTAAAGGAACTTCTGAATCTACCAGATATAAAACTATTTTATTGGACAGGTTCAATGATAGTCAAGGCTTGAATAGCTGCAGAATATACTAATTGGAATACATTTGTAGCAAATCGTGTATCAACTATTCAATATCTTTTAAAAGCAGAAGAGTGGTGTCATGTTGCGTGTATTGATAATCCTGCCGACATTGTGTCCAGAGGTTCAAATGCTAATAATTAATCTCCACGAAAATTTGGTGTCATGGACCACAATATCTTAATCAATCCTATGAGGCGCGTGGTTTCCGTGGTGTTGGCCAACGGCCGTTGGCCATGAAAAGAGTGGTTTCAAGTGTTTGTCCATTACCAATCACTGACTGATTTATATTACTGTTTTTGTATTTAAGGTACTTTGGACCCTTGGGAGGTCCAATGCGGGCGGCTATGCCAGTTCCTGCCAGGATTGTATATAATATTTTAATTTTGTAGTTGCTATCTAATTTAACCAGAGGCACCACAGTCGTATATAACTACCAATATTGCACTAAAAATACCCTAAATTGTCGAACGGTGGCACCCCTGACAATAAATTGTATGTAACTGTAAGATGTGAGGGGTTGCCTCTGCCTATTTGTAGTGTTGGGAAATACAGCGATTTTCGAGTAACCGGTAAACCGGTGAAAGTGATTTAGAAATCACTGTGATTTTTAACAGTGATTTGAATCACTGCAGTGATTGGGAATTTTAAAGAGCGTGGAAATAACTGACAGCAGTTATGATTGGTTTCACTAGTGGTGTTTCTAGTATTTTTGTGCAGAATTGTTATAGGATATCCATGCGTTAAATGTTTTGTCTCACTATTCTGTATAATTAACTATAAGGACTATTGGTAATAAATAATTTGTTGTAGATTAATTAGCGTAGTTTAATTTGTTATAAAAGAATAAAAAACAACTAACTTTTAAAATGCAAAATTTGGAAAATCATTTGTGCCCCTACCTGCATTTTCATTTTTTTTTGCGAACTTGTAATGTAGCCGTAGAGACCGTGGGGTGATTTGATATTATATGTTTTTTAAAATTTGAGTTCGTTGTTTTGTACGAAGATTTTTTTTCTTGCATATATTGCATGTTGCATAGCAGTTGTCCCCGTCAATGGGTGTAAAATGATTCCAAATTTCACTGGTTTTTTTGTTTTTTAGACATGTTTTGCACAACGCCGCGATATACGCTGATATGAAAGATAAAACAAAAACTAAACTAAGTATAAATAGAAATGACACGGCACGGGCATAGCGCTTCGATAATGCATCCAGCATGAACGAACAAGTCTAAACGTCTGTACAAATAATTTTTCAAATAATCTCGGGCTGAGCAGTGAGCACTGTGAGCCAGTATATCGCTAACATGCCAAACCGGTGAACGCTAACATTCGATATTTATTTCCAAGCGCTGTATCAGATATCAGATCTAATACTGATATTTATTATTACGTTGCCGGTTGCGCGGTTACCAGTGATCGCTTCGCTAGTCCACAATCGCTACTCACTGCATTAGTTAAACTTCGATCACCGGTAGCTCCAGTGATTTTCCGCTCACCGGTATAAAATCACCGTGATCGATATATCGCACAACACTACCTATTTGTATGTCGATCTCGAAGCGACCAGACGTCTCCATCGGTCCATTGTATATTCTCTTCTGCGTAGATAATAAAGATAGTATTGTTAAGTTTAACTTTCTAGTTGCCTATTAATTACTCAAATAATTTATCTACTTGAAAAATTAATCAACGGATATCACAATCGTTTACTTAACCTCAAAACAGAACTGTCAAACTCAAACCATAATATAAAACACACTCTCACATCTGGTTTTTACTTCAAGCAGTTGATATACAACTTCCTTATTTTCCCTCTCATAATTGTCGGTTTAAAGTCTCAATTAGCGCTAATTGTCAATTATAGATAATTGCCAGTTTAAATTCGCAATTAGCAGCGCTAATTGCCAGTTTAAAGTCGCTATTAGCGCTAATTGCCAGTTTAAAGTCGCAATTAGCGCTAATTGCCAGTTTAAAGTGGCAATTATAGAAAAAATTCGTCGTGGCCTTTCTACGGCTTCGCACCAGAGTTATCCTTGCCTGTTGACTATTTATCACAGTAGTCAAAAATTTAAATTGTAATTCTTATTAAACTTCCAACCAAATATGGTAGTATGCTATTTTGACTCTACCATCTTTGACCTCCTTCTACGGAAAAAAAATACTGAGTAAAGTACACATTTCCTTGCATTAGATATTTTGAGAGCTAATGAACCACTAAAGTTTTTAAAATGATTTACAAGTTGTTCGCCCAGGTGTAGGTATTTTATTTTTTAAGTTGAAGTCAAGTTTAAATTAAATTAAATTTCCTTAAAAAATTTCAAACTTCTGATTAAGTTCTGAGCCAATAGGAGTTAACATTTTGGTTTCCTGTATTTTTACAGGTGGGTACACCTTTTGGCAATAATACTGACAGAGAAAAACTCAAAGAGACACCACTTAGAAAAAGTTTTAACTAAAACCAGAAACAATGTAACAACTTCTGAAATTAAAATAAAAAATCATATCTCAAAAACTACAAAGAATCGCATAACATACATGGGGGTTAAATCAATAGGTATTAGTGTCCCCCAACTCCAGACTTTCGCCGGTACACCCTTCGTGGGACATATATATATATATATATATATATATATATATATATATATATATATATATATATATATATATATATATATATATATATATATATATATATATATATATATATATATATATATATATACCTATATAATTTTCGTAAAAAAAATGTGTAGATCATTGATAATATTGATGTGTGTGATTACAGTTGTATGAACTAAAACTATTAACTAGCAAAAGTTAGAAATTTTCTTTAAAATATAATATACCTACCTAAAATGTTTTTGTGTGAACACCTTTTGGTTTTAGATATAAGCAATACTTATCGATGTTTATCAAGTTTATACAAAAAAATAAAAAATTAAAGTTGTGTCTAAAGTAAAGAAAATGAAAACATCTACTATAGGTTTTTCAGTGAATTTTCTTTAAAAAATTCACTAATGAGGAGATCCCGACTTTTGAATTTTGAAAAAATTTCTTCAAATGAGCGCTAATTAGGCCCCCTAGAACACATATCCAAGGTCAGTTTCGATATATATATATATATATATATATATATATATATATATATATATATATATATATATATATATATATATATATATATATATATATATATATATATATATATATATATATATATATATATATATATATATATATATATATGTGTGTGTGTGTGTGTGTGTGTGTGTGTGTGCGTGTGTGTGAGCGCGCGCATCACACTGATAACTCAAAAAAGAATGGGCCGATTAAATTTGGTGAATACCTTCCTTTTGCAAGTGGCTTGGATAAGTTCGTTAGCCAGGAAAATCGGCCCAGGTTTTCCCGAAGAATTTTGTGTTTTATTTCGAAAAAAATGTATATCTCCGGAAATACCAAAGTAAGGACAACCAAATTTGGCACACGGATTTATACAATTATAGGTAAATTATCTACCAAAATTAGCTCTGTAGGTCAAAAGGCAAAAAAGTTATAGACATTTAAGGAAAAATAAATTGGGGTTTTCCTTAAAACGTCAAGTCGCGATTTAAAACGTCAAAATTGGCAACATTTAGGCAAAGAAATTGAATCTAATACGGGCTATGGAAAGAAAATGTCTCATAAAGAATGTTTTACAAACTCTGAAGTCTTAGTTCCAACTGTCATCAATTATAGGGTGTCTTGAGCTAGACCTTAAAAAAATATTTCTACAATCACAGGCTGGCCCATAAGTCGTTGGTGATACAAATTTTCTTTTTTTTTAGTCAAACACGCCTTATGTTTTTGCATTTTCCCTCGAAACATATTGCATGTTTGTAAGAAAAGAAATTCTGGCCGCAGCAAGTGCGTTACGGTAGCGAGTTTTGATCAAATGCTTCATATTTGAATAGCTCAATTTACTATTAACCTATAGGGTTGAACAAGAACCGAGTTTTTTCGGGAACACTTTGTGTTTACTTACGGAAATTTTTGTACATTTTCAAATAATAAAGTTATTTTGATGAAACGTGGCACATTATTTTTACTATAAAGGTTATACTGGTAACCAAATTTGATGCCTGCTTCCTTAAAAAAAAACACACACATATTTGCTATTAAAAACATTTTTATGAAAATTTATCGCTACCATAACGCACTTGCTGCGTCCAAACTTTTTAATTTTCAGTTAGCAAACGAGTACGAAAGAGAATTCTTGGACAGGCTGGTGTGTCTCGATATACAGAGTTAACACCAAAAGAAAGACACTTTTATGGGTTGGTGAGTGTCAAAGGCAATGAAGAAGCTGACAGTCTCGCGATGAGAGGGTCAGCAGAACCATTTATGGGACCAGAACCGGCCATGGGCGTGTCAAAGAGCACTGCCAGGGGAGCCATTAAGTCCTGGGTCAGAAACCAACACAAGGTGTACTGGGCGGACTGTCCAGGGCTCAGACATGGGAAGTCAATAATTGACGGACCCAGTTCAAAGAGAGCGCTGCTAAATCTTAGCAGAGGACAGCTCAGAAACACAACAGGTCTCTTACGGGACACATGGCCGTCAAGAAACACCTGCATAAAATGGGGCGGTTCGAAGGGGACCTCGCATGCAGACTCTACTAGTGCAAGTGTAAAGCTCTGGACCGCAAAAGACAACTGATCTACGGTCAGTCTCGACCGGAGACAGAGCAATATAAAATGTCACCCTACCAATCGCTGTCCAGACTAGTTCAAGGCACAGTGATTTTAGATTGGGTGGAGTAATACTAAGGGCATGCACAATAAACCAAAGGTTGCAGTGCTGTCGGGGCGGCAAGGCCGCGGACAAGCCCTGGAAAAAAAAGAGGTTAACGAATCGACATACAAATTTATGCTGTTCCAAGTGAGAAATCAGAAGGGGCCAGGCATCTCGAGGAGATACACACTTGATGAAAAAAAATTTATGCCTCAATTTACTGAAATCAAGTTGGAAAGGCTACCGCCTTCTATCGAAGTTATTTGCTTTACCATCGAAGAAAACCTTGACCTCACTGGTGAATAGGATTCCGTTGACTCCAGGAATAAACCACAAAGTATTTTGTACCTTGAGCAAACAGATTTTACAGGTGAGTGAAAAGGAGAGGTGTTGCATCTTAACTTTTGATGAAATGTCTGAGTTATAACCTTAGTTATGACCAAAAGCTCGACGAAATCACTGGCTTACAAGATGATGGATGCGAGAGGTATCCAAAACTTGCAGACCGTGTAAATGTTTTTATGGTAAAAGGTTGTTTTAAAGTATGGAAGCAACCTATTTGTTATTCGTTTAGTTTAGGTCCTATAAAATCAGATATGTTAAAAGTACAAATAAACAATGTAATTAGGGACTGCCAAGTAATTGCCTTTCACGTAATAGCCACGGTTTGTGACCAAGGATCAACAAGTCAATCAGCAATTAATGGTCTATTGGGGAAAACCAAAGAAAAGTGTACCAGAGAAGAGACTGAAAACCGGTATGTAGGTTTTTTTAGTAGATGGTCAAGAAATTGTTTGTCTATTTGATCCTCTTTATCTCTTCAAAGGGATCAGGAATAATTTGTGGACAAAAGACCTACATTTTTTTTTCTATTGATGGTGAAATGTTAGTTGCTAAATGTTTTTTTTAAATAAACGTAATAGTAATACTATTCTAATAAAACACAAGTGTAATTTATGTTGTTTGATTTTCCCTTAATCATATCGATAGTAAAAACTTAAAACTGTAAGCGTTAGAAGGTTCAAATTGCCAATTAATTTTTCCTACGATTGCAATGATGAAAACAGGTGTATGTGTGTTATTAAAATGTAACTTCTGTTGCTTTCACTATAAAAATCCCTAAAAACTTATTTGACTAATTTAAACTCTTTACTGGCAGCGGTATAAAATTAAATAAACCTTATTTGGATTTGACAAATGAAAATCAAATCAAATTTCCCACATGTGACTTAGTAATTCATCGCGTTCGCCATAGGCGCTGCAATATTGTTCAAAATGTCAGCGTTGGCGTTTCCCTCCTATAGGAGTGCCTTGTGACTACTAACCGTAACAGTGTCTATCATCATATACGAATATGTCATTGTCATATACAGTACTTACTTCAATCGACCATAGAGTGGGATCTAACCACATAGTTACTAGGACATGTTGTGACCACAGAAATGTTAAACTGAGTTTCCTCTAACACTCCCAGGAAATTCAGTTTCTACTAGTGATGGGAAAAATGGTTATAATGCTTTAACAGGTCGCAACAGTTACTGTCATTTAGAAATAACAGTTAAATATAACAGGTTCAAAAACAGTATGAACTATGAATTATTAAGAATTCCACGTAGACGTAGTAACAGTAGCTGAACCCGTCCGGTGGTGTAGTTGGGTAAAGGAGATTCGCTGCTACACGGGTTCAATCCCCGGGCGATGTAACTATCAGGTGATCAGGCCTGAGGTGTGAAGATGATTAATTTGAATAAAAGGACAAAAATAATTATGAAACAATGTGGATAGAGTAAAAACTTGAGATATCACTAATTCTCTGAAACATAATTTAAATTGTTTACTATACTATGCAACTATGTTTAAAATAAAAAATATTTTTGTTTTATGTTTAAAACAATAAATTTTTTATTAAAAAAAAAAGATGAATTCATCACTAATAATAATTTGGTAAAAAATTCAACAATGAAGAATTTCTTTACTAATTAAGTATTAGTTAAGCATTGAGCTTGAAAACCTCTACACTAGTATAAAGTGTTAAGTATTATGTTATGAAGTAAAGTCCGCTCTATACTCTATACCCATACATATTTAGCATTCCCAGTCTCATGTCCATTTATCCTGTTAAAATTTAACAGTTGCGGATGAAAATGGATGTTGATTCATCGAAGCTAGTCGCAGTGGAACAGAAACAGATACGAGTTCGAGTGTAAAGCGCAAGCGCAAATAGATTTCTGCTGTAGCGATTCTGGTCCTCCTGTAACCTGTTATTTTCATATATCCATAACAGGTTGTTACTGTTGCGGCTTGGCAACAGTTAAAAAATAACAAATTATTAAATAACAACCTATCACTAGCTTATACATACTGTGACTGAAATAACAACTGACACTGACAGTTTAATGACATAATGACAAATAACCTATAATCTTGTTACCATACCTAATACCAAAGTCTAAACAAAACTTTGAAAATTTAACATATGACAAGGTTTGGTAAATATATCTGCTATTTGATTATCAGTAGATACATATTCTACATTACTATCACCATTTTCAAATTCCTCTCGCATAAAATGATATTTTATATAGATATGTTCTGTGCCTTGATGAAACACCCGATTTTTTATCAATCTCACAGCACTTTGATTATCCACAAATAAGACTGTTGTATTAGGCACCACATCAACTTCACTAAGTAATTGCTTTAGCCATACCGCCTCCTTAGCTGCTTCTGATGCTGCCAGGAATTCTGCTTCAATAGTAGAAAGTGACCCTGAACACTGTCACTGTGTTCTCCATGTAATAGCTCCTTGTGAAATCTTAACAACATATCCTGCAGTTGCTCGCCTGGTTTGGATATTTCCGCCAATGTCCGAGTCTGAATAACCAATTAAATCATAATCTCCTGGCTTATATACAATTCAAATATTAGTTTAACAGCTTGCCAATGTGGTTTTGCATATTTTGTTTGGAATCTGCTCATTAAATTAACTGAGTAAGCTATATCTGGACGTGCTGCAATGGCTGCAAAAAGTAATGACCCAATTGCCTCCATATATGGTATATTTTCCAAGATTGTATTCTCTTCAAACATAAAAATTTGACCAGGGTCAGATGGAACATTCTTGGATTTAGCATCTTCAAAATTGAAACGTTTTAGTATGCAATTAATATATAAACTTACATGAACGAGTATTGATCCATCTTCATTTCTTTCAATTTGCATATCAACAAAACAATTTGGTTTGAATATACTCATCTTAAATGCTGTTTTCAATTCTTCACTTTCTGCATAGCAGTCTTGCTACTCGAAAGTATCAACCCAACATATAAAACTATAATCAAAATATTTCTATCATATTTTCCATAGTACAGACACATCTGCTTCACACTGTTGTAGATTTATAGACTTCAAGAATCCAGTAAATTTCGAATTCCAGCACCTTGGGGACTGTTTTAGACCATACAATGACTTTTTCAATTTACAAACTTGTGTTTGTTCAACTTTCCTACCTGGTGGTGGATCCATATATGTATGTCTTCATCGAGAACACCATTTAGAAATGCTGTTTTTACATCAAATTGCATAATATTGTAGTTTCTTTTTGCTGCAAGAGCTAGTAGCAGTCTTATAGTGTCATACTTAGTTGTATGGGCCAAAGTTTCACTATAATCAATATCTTTAGTTTGTGAGTATCCTTTTGCAACTAATCTTGCTTTGTACCTGGCTTCATCTTTATCATGTTGTCTCTTCACAGTAAATATCCATCTACAACCTACTTTCTTCCTATCTACAGGTAACCCTATCAGCTCCCACGTATTATTCTCTTCCAAAGCTTCTAGTTCCTCATTCATAGCTTATTTCCATGTTTCTGCGCCTGAACTACTCAACGCATCTACATAAGTGGAATGTTAACTTTTGCTATATTGACTTCATATGAAGCTAACCATGCAGGCTGATGAATATATCTACATTCCCTAAGACTGTATGGAAATGCTGACGCCTGTTTTATCTGAATAATTTTCCTCTTCTATAATTTCAATATTTGGCGTGTTAGCAATGACTTCATTTAAATTACCATCTAGATTGTGACATTCACTTTCTTCATCATAATTGTTTAGATCAATGGAAGGAACTAACATTTTTCCGTACCAGAATAGTTTTATTTTCATTGAATATTACATGTTTTGACACTTTAATTCTCTTAGTTATTCGATCAAAAGTTTACAGTTTGCTGAATACCCATCATAGCCAACAAAAATCAACTTCTCACCTTTCCTATCAAATTTTTCTCTGAGACTGTCAGCTATGTGCCCCACACCCAAATATTTTCGTGTGACCTACCTTGGTTTCTTCCCATGCCATTTCTCATACGGAGTTGTGTCCACAGCTTGTTTTGTGGAAGTCCTGTTCTATAAATAGACTATGTTGACTGCCTCTGCCCATAGGAATAATGGGGTAAGTCTTTGGTATACAACAAAGATCTAGCACTTTCGACGATCGTTCTGTTGTCCCTTTCAGGTAATGCATTCTGCTCTGGAGAATATATGCCTGTAGTTTCCGGTACGATTCCACGACTTTAGCAGAATTGTTGCATCTTGTGGTTCACAAACTCAGTGCCGCTATCTACTGGGTGTCCAAACTTATTCTTGCAAGCTCTAATCCATTTACAGAAACATTAAAAAAGATCGCTTTTGTGCTTCATGAATCAAACTTCTTGATACTGTGAAGTCATCTTTGAATAAAATAAAATACTTTGAACCTCCAAGTGGATCCGTGCTCATTGGTCCACATATGTTGCTGTAAATGAGTTCATCTGGCTTTTTTGCTCCGTGTTGCACATGTTCAAATTTCATTTTGTGTTGTTTCCCATAAACACAAGCTTCACCAAAAGTTTTCTATATCTCATAATGTTACTCCATTTGCAAGGTTTCTGCTAACAAGTTCTTTCACAGATTTCACATTCAAGTGACACAGTCTTTCATATGCCACTGTTTTAATGTTGCTTCTGCAGCAAAATTTGCTTCTAGTTTGCTAACAAGTTCTTTCAGAGATTTCACATTCAAGTGACCCAGTCTTTCATGCCACTGTTTCAATGTTGCTTGTGCAGCAACATTTGCTTCTAGTTTAGTGTTAGTACCTACAAATTAGCATTCTGTGTAAATTGTTATCTTCTTGATGAGCTTAACCCATGATACAAATAACGAGAGATATGATATTCCGACTACCTATTTTTAGACCTGTCACGCGCATGGTGTCAAGTGGTGAGTCCAATGCAACAATAATATGCTGTCATGCAGTGGAGTTTGACGTTTCATCACAACCTCTTAACAAATTACGTATTTTACTAATATTTAAGTGCATACAGTTGGAAGTAATAAAAATGCAAAAGATTAAATTTAGTGCTGCGATCTATATTATCTGAAAAAGGCAATATAGGCGTAACTTCAACCGCATTAAACTGACGTCAATGACGTTTAGAAACTTTTTGATTGCGAATGACTTTGTTTTAACGTGTAGTTGGACTTCTATAACGTTACTCACCGCGTGACGTCATAGGAGGGGGCGGGGCATATGCGCAATATCATATCTCTTCTAAGTCATTATATCATGAGCATAACCTACTACACATTTATTACTGTCATATATTTTTGCCTCCTTGTTTTCTTTGACAACACAAAAACCTTTGTAATTGCTCCCTCACATTCCTCAAAAGATGAGAAATATTGCCTGTAAGGTGTCATGTGGGCTGAACCACCACTATCCATGATCCACGAATCATGTTCCATCAAGAATTCATCAATATTGGTATTAAAAGCTGCACCATTATTTTGATGATTTCTATTTTCAGCACTTGCCATCTTCTTTGGGGCTCTGCAGAATCTTTTGATATGGCCCTTTTTACCAAAATTGTAACATGTTACTCTTGATTTATCCTTAAATCTCTTATGTCGCACATTCTGTTGATTGGGCTGTGAGCAACTTGACGTGGCCAAAGCATTAATCATTTTTACTAGCGTTCAAGCCTTATCCTTCATCTAGGAGTCTTGCTGTCAGATTGTTGATGGTTTGCTTGCATGATATAATGACTTAGAAGAGATATGATATTGCGCATATGCCCCGCCCCTCCTATGACGTCACGTGGTGAGTAACGTTATAGAAGTCCAACTACACACTTAAAACAAAGTCATTCGCAATCAAAAAGTTTCTATACGTCAGTTTAATGCGGTTGAAGTTACGCCTATATTGTCTTTTTCAGATAATATAGATCGCAGCACTAAATTTTATCTTTTTCATGTTTATTACTTCCAACTGTATGCACTTAAATATTAGTAAAATACGTAATTTGTTAAGAGGTTGTGATGAAACGTCAAACCCCACTGCACGTCGGCATATTATTGTTGCATTGGACTCACCACTTGACAACATGCGCGTGACAGGTCTAAAAATAGGTAGTCTGAATATCATATCTCTCGTTATTTGTATCATGGTTTGCTTGGATTCTTTGCAAGACAGCCATGCCTGATGAAACGAGTGATACCTCGACGGCAGTGCTTAAAATTTGCGTTGCAATAGCTGTGTTGCTCAGCTTTTCCCCGCTTTCATTAATTTGTCTTGCTAAATTCTCCACTTCAGCAATATGCTGAACCACACTATCATTCCTGTCCATTTTGTATTGATAAAACTTCTCATGTAGGAGTATCTCATTTGTTTCACTCTTCTGCTCATAGACAGATTGTCAAGCATGCCTTTCGCGGTTTCACAATTTTCTACAGAGGTTATTTATGATAATTATATTGCAGAAGAGATTATACACATCGCAGTTGCATCACTTTTGATCCATTTCCCGCTTCTGCTAATTCTTCAGGTTTGAGTTTCACACCAACTGCAATTTCTTATACACCTTTGGCCTTCAGAACACATTTTAATGGGAAAATCCGTTGCGGAAGTTTTTTCCATCAAACTTCCCAATCTGCACATACTTTCCCATAACGTCATTTCCGGACATTCCGAATTGAATACTACAACTACAGCAGTCTCTTTCTTGAACTCTTCTGTATTATTTTTGCGACAGTAATGACCAGTTGCATTGATCATGCGCACTTTGCAGAATATTTTAAGTAACAAAATACAAGACCTCCCTGACGTGCTGTTTACACACGCATACAAACACATAGATCGGGTTGAGGGCTCCTTGGGCTTCGGCGTGGACTCCGAGGGGGGACTCCGAACGGAGCCTGCTCTGGACTGGTAGCGCTGTGCAAACCAGGTCCAAGACACCTGGCGCCGTTTGGACAGTACAGGGGCCCACCCCTGCCTTGGCCGGCGTAGGTGGCTGCCCTATCATCCATTCTAAAAATGTTCGATATCGTGTCAGCAGCACCAGGTAGCTCCGGAACAGGGGGTTAGCTGCACGCTTCGGGTCGCCACGGCGTGGCCGCCAAGCCGCTCTTAACGGAATCAAGTCTCATCATGGATGAAGCGCCGAGGCGCGGTGGGGTGATCTCCCGAATCTATACACTCACCAAACCACAAGCACACTGTCACACAAACTAGTACCTTAGCAACCATGGAAGGAATTGAAAAAGAAGAAGACAGCAACGTGGAAAAAACCAGTGAGGAGGTAGAACGTAGAGAGATCCCTGTCTCTCCAAGTAGTTCCAGCAGGAAACTGGAGGAAACGCTACTCCGCTCTCCCGGCGTGGGGTCCGGCGTGGAACCGTACGGGCCCGTCGGGGACACTGCTGCCATGGGGAGCGACGACGGGCGATCTTCGTTGGCTGCGAGTCAGGCCGGGCCCATGGACACGTGTCCATGGGATGGGCCGAAGGCGAGGAGTCGCGAAGAAAGCGAAGGAGGGAAAGGAAAAGGAAGTGGAGAGCCCAGAAAATGAGGCGGGAAAGGGAGGAGCTGAGGCAGCGATATCGTCGGAGGGTTTTGGCCCTTCAGAGGCGCAGGCTCCTTCGGCAGCGGTGACTTCCCGGGACGTGCAGCCGCCGTAGATCCCCTCTGCCTCTGCGGCCGGTCGGGCTGCTTCCGAGCCGGGTGAACCCTCAGGGAGCTGGGAGGCTGCAAGATCGGGCGGCCTGGCGGCAGGTGCGACGATGGCACCGTGAGGCCAGAGGTAAGGAAGAGAAATAGATTGTCCTGCCGACGGGACCGGGCGTGGGTCGCAGTTTGGAGGAGGGGCTGAAAGGCTCTACCCCTACGGCACCCCCGGGCGGTCAGCAGAGAAACAGAAACAAAAGAGGGATAAGGCGCAGCCGTGCCCACAGGGACGAAAGCTGGCTGGCCCAAGTCAGCTGGGAGCGCGTATGCGAAGCGTCCAAGGGCGGAAAAGGAAACACCGCCGGATCGGCGGGCTAAGAGGGTTAGCCATGAGTGTGCGCCGGGGAGAGGGGGGGTATTGGAGGGGCAAATGTGTCCCCACTATTGCGAGCGGGAAACGCTACCGCTACCCCGGCCACTGGGGCGGGCTCTGGCCGCTCGGGACGTCCGATCCGGCGGGTAGGAGGGATATGCAGGTGGTCATCACCTCCAACCGGGGGATGGCTTAGTTCTGACGGAAGAGGCTGAGCCAATAAGGAGGAGTTTGGTGGCGGGGATGATGGACGCCATGTAGGTATCCGACGGGGCGTTGCAGCTCCGCTTCCGTAACTCAGGGATAGTTGATCCAGGGTGGTTCTTGGTGACCGCCGAGGATGGCGAGTCCCTGACTTGGCTCCTCAACGGCTGGTCCGGGACAGCGGTGGGGGAGATCGTCTTCAGCGCCGCAAGGGCATGGGATGCCCCATGGCCGGTCCGGATCGGCTTCTGGCTCAGAGGTCAAGAGGTGGACTTAGAGGAAGTGGTCAGGATGCTTGCGCTCCAGAACCGCTCGCTCAATGTTGGGCAATGGCGGCACCTGGAGACGGCAGGACGACCTGGGGCGTGGCTTCAGGTCTTTTCACTTGGACCCGGGGTGGCGCGCGAGCTGGACGGGCGAGGTTGGCGGCTGCACTTCGAGTTGGTGACTCTGAATGTAATCAGAGTTCCGACATGGAGTGCGGTCGCCTCCGCCCGTCCCGCGGGGGGCACGCAGACGGGCTCCGACTAGAAGGGGCCCCGCCTGGTCGGCGCCGTGATTAATTCGCGGGGCAACTGTGGGTGGGCCAGATCAACCTCCAACATAGCCGGGATGCCACTGGGGAGCTGGTAAAGCTCCTCGCAGGCGGTCCAGACGGCGTTGTATGTTGATCCAAAAGCTTATGTGGAATCAATTGAGAGGGCTTGGAGGAATCGGCTTTAAGATCCTAGTTGGTGGCGAAGCAGAGGAAGAACAACCTAGGACTTGCATACTGGCGTAGAGGGATCTGGACATGATGTTGCTGCCGCAGCTCGGGTCCAGGGACACAGCAGCTATCCTAGAGTATAAGGTGAGTAATATTAGGCTTAAGGTTATGTTGTGCAGCCTTTATGTTCCCTACGATCGGCGGGTGCTGCCTCCGTCGGAGGATTTGGTGCGTACCGTCGATTTCGCGAGGGATCATGGGTTACAACTGATTACAGGCTGTGACGCTAATTCTCAAAACAGATTGTGGGGCAGCACAAATACCAACCCACGCGGTGAGGCTCTACTAGAGTATTTGGCTACAACTAACCTGGAGATATTAAATAGAGGTACAGCTCCGACGTTTGTCAATCGTATCCGGCAGGAGGTGATTGACATCACATTGGCGAGCAAAGGAATAACAGAGGATATATCTAGCTGGGGGGGTAACGGAACACATATCAACGTCTGATCATCGTATGATCAGCTTTGAATTGGATATGGACCGTGAGGGTCCTCCCCCATGAGAAATCCAAGGAAGACCGACTGGGATGCCTACGTAACGGGTCTTGGTGGGTTGCCAAGGAGCCCAGAGGGAAGAGGATTCTCGATAGGGGCATTAGATAGCGAGGTCGAGGCCCTAGAAGGTAAAATAATGGCAGCTTACGAGGCCGCGTCACCACTGGGGGATGTAGGGGGGGGGTCCATCCAGCACTACGCGGGAGGACTCGGAGGGCCTTAAACCGAGCCGTCCGAAAATCGGGTGAGGCGGCCTGGGACGAGTTTAGAACTGCCAGAAGGGAGTTTAAGAAGGAGTTACGACGGAGTAAACGAGCTAGTTGGCGCGCGTACTGCGGGGAAGTCAATTCCCCGCCGGACGCAGCCAGGCTGGTAAGGGTACTCAAACAGGAGTTAGGCAGTACTGTAGGATCCTTAAGGAAACCGGACGGGAGCTGGACCAGCACCGGCGAGGAAACCTTGCGAAATCTCGCCGAAGTTCACCTTGCGGGCGGTGGAGCGTCACGGGGGATGCCGACCTGGGCCGATAAACGGTCCCGAATGCGGACTAGCAGCTGGCGGAGGGGTTGGTCACAGATGGCTTTATAACCTGGGCGGTGAACGAGTTTGCTCCATTTAAGCCCGCACGCTGTGATGAGATTTTTCCGGCCCTGCTCCAGAGGGGCCTGGATATACTGCTTCCCAACATAAGGGAGGTTTATCGGGCCAGCCTGGCGTGGGGCTATGTCCCAAAGGCCTGGCGCCAGGTTGGGGGGGGGTCTTCATTCCCAAACCGGGAAGGGAGGAATACACGCTGGCCAAGGCGTACAGGCTAATCAGCCTTACATCCTTCCTGCTTAAGGCATTGGAAAGGATAGTAGATAGGTTTATGTTGGGAGAGATCCTCAGGGATAACCCCTTCCATAAAAGTTAGCACGCGTACCAGCGGTGGAAATAGACGGAGACGGCGCTCCACGCTGTGACGCGAAAGGTGGAAAGAGTCCTACACTACGGGGAGAGCACATTAGCTGTGTTCTTCGATATGGAGGGGGCCTTTGATAGGACAAGGACGGATACGGTCTGTGCCGTCCTACAGGACAGGGGATCGCCGAGGTCCCTAATAAGCTGGGTGGCGAGCATGCTGGAGGACAGGAGAGTCTCGCTGACCTTGAGAGGCCAGGGGCTGGACGTCGGGGTGATGGGCGGCTGTCCTCAGGGTAGCTGCCTTTCGCCTAATCTATATGGTGTCTGGTCATGGACGGCCTCTTGAAGCGGCTCTCCGAAATGGCTTCTACGCCCAGGCGTACGCTGATGATGGGCTGGTCCTAGTCACCAGCAAATTCCTCGGCGTCGTCTGTGAGTGCATGCAAGCTGCCTGTAGCATATTCGAAGGGTGGTATGGTGTGCTGGGACTCTCCGTATACCCGGCAAAGACGGAGATGATCCTATTCACCAAGAAGAGGAATGTGGAGGGGTTCAGGGGGGCCGTGATGTGGAAAATATTTAGCTTTAGTGCGGCAGGTCAAATATCTGGGGGTGGTCCTGGACTCCAAACTAACATGGGGGTTGCAAATAGAACGAGTAGTGAGGAAGGAAGTAGCGACCCTCTGGCAGCTGCGTCGAGTGATAGGGAGGACCTGGGGACTACTACTTGCCCAATTAAAAGCTAAAAGAGGAAGCCATTCATGTGAGCATAATGTACTTTTCCTTCCCGTTTTTCCTTCTCTTAGCTTTTGATTAGGCAAACTGATGTCAGGGCAGGTCAGTTGGGAGGATTGCGTGTAAACAGCACGTTAGGGGGGTCTTTATTTCGTTACTTAAAATTTTCTGCGAAGTGCGCATGATCAGTGAAATGGGGTGATTACTGTGGCGAGACGCTATGTATAGTACTTTACTAACTTCAATCGACCATATAGTGGGAACTAACAACAGTTACTGTTATTATGACATGTGGTGACCACAGAAATGTTAAACTGAGTTTCCTCTAACAGACCAGGAGTGAATAGAGGTGATGGGCGTGTGAGTAGAAACGAAAAATGCAAAAAAAACAGCTCAGTCGGATCTATATCAGCTGTCTTCATGTTTACTTCACACAGAACTCCTATTCGCCTCAAGTCCAGTAACTTCCTCGGGGATTGTTCCCAAGAAAATTTTCTTGTGGTTTATGCATTGAGGGTGGTTATATGCATGCAGTAGGGGAAGGAAAACTTACAGAACGAAGCACCACCCCCACCCCCGTCGTAGAGGTCGAGCTCTCTCCCAAACACGGGAGGGGAGTTCTTCCTCTTCTGCATGCCTACAACCATAAGAAAAATTCCTTGTGATCAACCCAGAGGAAAGTTACGGGACCTGATCTGTGCGGATAAACAAGATTTTAAGAAGGTGTAGCTGCATAATGGGATAAAAACACCTTATATAACTACAGCAAAGTATTTTTTTCGCATTTTTTGTTTTTATAGCCTTTAAGCGAATTTTCATTAGGAAAAAGGTAGCCAATAGAGAGTTCACGATGAAAAGCTTTTGAAAAAAATTATTCAGGTGAGCGCGGTGGAAAATCGGGGAAAACTTTTTTAAAACGTTATATTTTTGTAAGCATCAGAATAACTGGAATGAGACTTTGCATGTGGTTAGAAATAGTGAAAATAGTGAATTTTAAGTAATTTGATACACGATTTTAGAGTTTTCTCCAAATTAAAAAACTCGGGACGCAGCAAGTGCGTTATGGTAGTGAATTTTCATAAGATTAAGATGTTTGATTTATAAAAAGAAAGGTACTACCAAAGGGACAAATAAAATACAAGATCTCTAGATAAATCTTTATAGTGGGTTAATTTAATAAAATAAACAAAATAAGTGACAATCGGGAATTTAATTTGTCTAAACAGCACAAAATGAAATATATATATATATATATATATATATATATATATATATATATATATATATATATATATATATATATATATAAAATAAATTTGGTAAATTAGCAGTTTACCTCATGGAGGGTTTTGAGAATTTTTTTCCGAAACATGCTTAGGATTCTCCTAGGTGCATAACCCACAACAAACATTTCTTATAAACAACCTCTAAAAAAGTTACAGGACCAGGAGTTGATAAGGGTGTAGGGCGAGGAAAAGGAACTGTAAATATGAGTGGAAAAGCGAAAAAAATAATAATTAAACCTAGTACCCTTTGGTTCTGAGGCACACGTTCTTACCCCTGGATCAACGAGGCTCTATAAAATTCTTATCTCTTAAACATTTTTACTTTCGAAAAATATGTTAATATTTATAAAATGAAATAGGGACTATTGGAAAACTTTATGCTAATCTTTATTCTAAATATGTAGTTTATGGATATTAACTTTTTTTTCTTCAGTTTACATTTTTTCCTGCACAAAAATTTTAAGTTTAATATTTGCAATACTGTTTTCTTACTCAATGATGTAGAGTACACTCAAAATGGACATGCAAATGATATTACCCTTTATAGCAGCTAAACAGTTTATTTGTGACACTAAACAAGCAACCAAAGTATTTTAAAATGCTTGAAATTATTTACTTGTATCTTTTTTTAAAAACATGGATTTTGATTTTTTATTATAGAAGAATATATAAACATATAAAATATTACACGAACAATTTTTAGTGAATTTTTATATATTACATATGCATTATATGGATTGTGTTACTTTGCCTACTACGTCTAAAAAAATTTTTATGGCCTCAGCAGTCAATTATGCACAATATTCATCAGCAATTATACCACATGTTGTAATGAAATAAACAAAATATTGACATCCATAGAAAACAAATATAATGTATAAATTAAATATTTTTGAATTAAGAAAACAGATAGATCATTGCTACTAAATATTAAAAATGTTACCACATGATTTTCAGTTTTCTGTGGCATTATGTTTTTCAGAATAGGAAATATTTTTGATTTAAGAAAACAGATCATTGTTACTAACTATATAAAAGTGTTATCACATGATTTTCAGTTTTCTGTGGCAATATGGTTTTCAAATTAGGAAAATATATGTTAAGATATAATTTACATTAAAGTCTGAATTTTGTATTTTCAAACCCTTGTCAAATGCACTACGTTGTATATGTATTTTTTTCTCCCTTAGGGGTCGTCTGCGTCATAGCACCGCAGCCTTTGGTTTATTGTGCATGCCCATTGTCTTTTCTACTTTACACATTCCAAAAATCACTTCGCCTTGCACAGTAATTGGCAAGCTGAATTTTTATATTGCCCTGTCTCCGGTCTAGACTCATCGTAGAGCTGTCTTTTGCGGTCCTGAGCTTTACACTCGCATAAGATGTGCTGGGCTGGTTCCTTCCCCTAGCGGGAGTGTCTGCACGCCAGGTCCCCCTGGAAGCGCCCCATTTTATGCAAGTGTTTCTTGACGGCCATGTGTACCGTCAAGAGTCTTGTGGTGTTTCTGAGCTGTCCTCTGCTAAGATTTAGCAGCTCCACAGCTCTCTTTAAATTGGATTTCTCAATTACTGACTTCCCATGTGTGAGCCCTGGTCTGCCCAGTGCACCTGATGTTCGTTTCTGATCCAGGACTTAATGGACCCCTTGGCAAAGCTGTTTGTCACGCCTAGAAACTGTTCTGGTACCATATGTGTATGTATGAGGCAATATTTTTCTGTGATCACTGTCGTATAATTTATCATATTAGCTATAACAGAAGCATTTGTAAGTTAGAAAATATTTTGAAACAGGTAGAAAAGTAAAACATTGGTACTAATTATAAAGAAACACTATAATCGGACTTCTAGTATTTTGTCATTTAATGCCTTTCAAAATTGAAACAGTTTTATTAAGCTTTGGGTTATATTCAGAGATATGATATATAGTGGTAAATCATTGCTAGCCATTGTATACTTTGCAAAGTAGATTTAATTTCTATGTAATCATGGTTATCTGTGTAATCAAATATGTTAGAAGAGAAGCATTTATAAATTACTGCAAATACAATTCGTTTTATAACATATGCTATAAAGGAATGCAAAAGTAAGTTCGGAAAAGGAAATTGGATTTCATCAGTAAATGTAAACATATTTTACAAGACAGAGGTAAACAAACTAGAGAAATGTTTCACTTCGAACTCCACAGAAACGATTTGTTTGAGATGGAATAGAAGATATCAATGAAGAAAATAGTTTGAACTAGGTAGAAAAACAAAATATTTGAGGTAATTATGGAACAAAAATATAACCTGATTTCTAGTGTTTTATCGATTAACACTTTTCAAAGTGTGAACATCTTATTAACTTTGAGTTACATCCAGAGACATTCCTCATAGCGCAAAATAATTTCCAGCCATTGCATACTTTGTGACCGCCCAAATTGTTTATATAATCCCTCTCGGCTATAACCTACCTATTAAACTTCAAACACAACCAACGTTATAATCTATTGGAAATATAGAGTAAAGTTACCGGTATTCTAGGTGGCCGGCAGCCTTTAGACAGTGGAGACGGCCGTGGGTTCCTTAAACACGATGTTAAGATAAAGGGGGCGCCACTTGATTGTTTTACACCCAGTACCGGATATTAAAGTAAGATGTTATCACACAATACCTCTCCTTAATCACCTGCAATCCAACTATAATCAAGAACTCGCTGAACTGCACTGGTAGCTGTACCTAAAACCAACCTGGGAGATACGTCGGACGTCAAACCCGTGACAAAAACTCTGCAGGACTGGATATTAAAATGTTGTAACTTACATTATCCTAAAAGAGGAAAGTACCCGTGGGTGCATGTAAGTGGCATAAATATGCAACCATTAGATCCTCCTAAATAATATATGACACATACACATAAACTTATGCTCGCTTGTCCGATATCCCAGGGCTAATATAGCAGCAAATACACACTAGTTAAAACAGTATCACTGATTCGGGGATGAGAGAGTAAATGCAGACTAAATATAACACAAAGTACAAAAAAGAAATATAATAACATTCTGGTGTATTAAAAACACAATCAGATACTATAATAGGTCACACAATGAGTCAACGATGAATATATACACCTTCAAATATTAGGGCAAGCAAATTGAGAGTCATCTAAGCTACCGTAACCAATCTGGTTAACAAAATATCCTACGCTGTAACTAATTGTATGGTTTCCAGTTATAAAAAACTACTATCAATTATATGGATATCAATGACAAGACAAGCTGTATAATTAGTTAGCAAAAAGTATCACTACATTAAAATCAAGAAGCTACCACAAAACGTGTATATGTGTAGTTCACATACGCTTTAAAAATATCAGTATTAAGATCCTATATCTAGCTCAAATAATATTATCACTCTGTATAGTATGTGAAGCAAGCTGTACACCTTGGTAAAAATATCCTAATAATTACTGAGTCACCTACGCAAAATTCTGACCAATTATATCAATGTAAGCTTCAGACAGCTCAAATAATAAACATGAAGCATTGCAAACTCTCAAGATACCTTTATCTGTCTGTTAATAGCAACGTAATCTACTAATCACCCTAATGACCAGTCAAAAGGAAGCTATTATATTCATAAATGCCGTTAAAAGGGTCAAAAGTAATATGTCTTTTATAAGCATACAGGCTACAACTTATCTGAACCATAAACTCTATATCCTGCCTTGGATCTCTCGGTTGACATTCGACTGTCTGGAAGTACAACTATGACAATCGATTACCACTACGACCTGCAAATGAATCCAAAGATGGTCTCCTTACCATACCATGCTTGTGACTCTGTACCATACGTAATTGGACCATTAATTTAAAACCAGAAACAATGAAATACACACCATAAAACATCCAGAGGCTACCCAACAATAGAAATTGCCTCTATTTACACAACACTAGATATTGCCAAACACCACGCCGCTTTAGGTGAAAGCAAGGACTTCAATTGCCTAACACTACATCCCTGTAAAATGCGAAACATCGGATATAGAGATATAAAAAAATAAATTCGCAAGTCTACATTACCTCTTGTTGAGGGTTATCGTGCCTCGATTTAATTAGACACTACTGATGTCGAGTGAGTCCTGTATAGGTTACCTGTTAACTCAACCTATTGTAGTCCAGCAAAGCGGCTATTCCATGCAATCTATGTAGGATATCTCTCAATTTCTTACAGTTATCTCAATTATGCGAATAAAAGCAAAGAAATGAATTTTCTTGTACGGCAACACGTTGAATTTTAAACATCGCAAGTGACAAGTGACAGCATGATCGTACCTTGTTGCCAGACATCAATTGAACGTGATTCTTACGATTCTATCTACGGACCTCGAGCCTATGCAACCAACCACATATCAACGAATACCATGCCGTTCGAAACTCTCCCAGCATGCGTATACTATTCCAGCCCAGGCCACTAACAGAGAAAATTATATCTTACATCCCCGTCTTCAATTATACTTAAGAAAATAAAAAAAAAGTTGTAAATTACAAATACGTTTTAATTTAAAATATGATACGGATTTGGTAACAAATACGTTTTAATTTAAAATATGATACTGATTTGGTAATTCAAAATGTTTGGTTATTGTACCGCGATTATTGTTTGAATTATGTCATTAATAATTTTTAAAAAAATATGTTAGGTCCATATGTTTTCATACTAACATAATTTTTATTATATCTGACAACCCTGCTTATTTATATTTAACTACCGTTGTCTGGCTTCCACGATTTTACATTTTTCGGGTCTAAAGTAATAAAAAACACATTAATACTCTAACTATCCTTGTCAACGTTGCATGTGCGAAATGCCTATGCAATTCAAACTGATGTCGTAGATTATTTATTCCTTACAAATTATTTATTTCTTACACATTTTTCATTTTCGAACAACTACTTTCCTCGTGGACCATTTAAGTTGAAATTTGGTTACCAACTTTATTTTGACATCTCCCTTATATGTGCAAATTTTCATTTGAATCACTGCAGTACTTCAAACAAAAAAAATATTGCGTTTTAAAAATTTCCTTTACATTTTTTATACAAAAAATTAAACCTACGGTGCTCATCATCGAACTCATCCAAGCCATTAACAAAATCAAGGTAATCCCCAAATTTAGTGAAGATCGGTCAAGTATTTTTTGAGTTATCAGTTGGATACATATATATATATATATATATATATATATATATATATATATATATATATATATATATATATATATATATATATATATATATATATATATATATATATATATATATATAAGCATATAAAAATCAAAACCGACCTTGGATATGGGTTCTAGAGGACCAAATTCGCGCTCATTTGAAGAAATTTTTCAAAAGTCTCACCATCGATACCTCTCTATTAGTGAATTTTCTTAATGAAAATTCACTAAAAAATAAATAAAGACATGCGTTGAGAGGACTTAGTGGTTAACGTCCAATGCCTGACAGACAGAGTAGTTAACTGCCACGCGTAGATTGATTCATACAACAGGTATAAACCATACATCAACGGTCACCAAACTATATATATATATATATATATATATATATATATATATATATATATATATATATATATATATATATATATATATATATCAGGCATGAAATATACTACCCGAACCAACAATCGTGAAATCTCGGCCGCAATTATGAAAAATGACAAACGACATGAAATTTAAAAAATGATTCTAAAATTGTTTCTCTTATGGCGCCGAGGGCATCGCACTTGCCTCCTAAGCAGAAGGTTACGCGATCGAATCCAGCTCAATGAATGTATGTTTTTTATGTTGTATTTTGACATTTGGAGAAACAATAGTGCACAGATTTTATGCGTTTTGAACAAAATATCATTTTTGTTTAAAACGCCTTAATAAGTTTGTCACCTTTGAGTCTCAAATTATAGTTTTGTTGTTGACTAAAACGAAATCATACTGCCGATTAATAAGGAAAAATAACTGCTACTTTTATAATTTGGCAGATACTTTACTTTTCTAAATATGAATTAAGTTTCCTTCTGGAAATCTTTTGTATGACTTTAATGAAATTTGTAATACAAGTTTTTTTGAGACTTACATTATCTACAGATATAGCAAAAGTTAGTTCATTAGCTTCATAGAAAATGGAGTTTTGGGCATTTTTCTCAAAATGAGTTAGAACGCAAGATTTTTTGATAATAGAGATATCGATGGTAACACTTGCGAAAGAATTCTTCAAATGTGCGCGTACTAGGACCTCTTCAAGGTTTGTGTAAGTTTAAAGTATTAACTTTACTAATATGCCGTATAATTATAGTGTACAATTCTGATGAAAATTCGCTACTATAACGCATTTGCTATGTCCCGAATTAAAAAAAAAAAATTAAACACATATTTACATTTATGACCCTTCGTCGATTTAATGGTTGAATATAAAAATAAACTTGAATAAATAACGTTCAATTCGTAATACCGTTGATTCACTGTGCAGTTATGTTTACAACACAACACCTCAAAAAATAAGATATTGTCTTTAAGACAATAGTTTCGATTTGACTGCTATTTCGTACAAAATAAACAATAAAATAAATCCGTAACTGATCGTATTCGAAAATATTTGAATAAAGTTACACACATTTCTAATAAATGTTATTTAAAACACCAAAACGCAATTTGAAACTATAGGTATTATCCGCATTTGGAATACACATGACATATTACCCTGGTCTCGCATCCTGAGAGTTACCAGACAACCTATCTAATCTATGGGTATACGTCGAACCTGGATAAGTGAGTTCAAGGGACCGCAATCTTTTTTGTGAATTTTTATTTGAAAAAATTCACTAATAGAGAGATATCGATGGTGAGACTTTGCAAAAAATGTTTCAAATGAGCGCGAACTAGGACCCCAAGAACCCATATCCGGGGTCAGTTTCAATTTTTATATGTGTGTATATATATGTGTATATATATATATATATATGTGTATATATGTGTATGTATATATGTGTATAGTATCCTTGTAAATTTAGCTGTGCTTTGATAAAGCACATATTTTGGAGGTTTGTATAGTTATAGTTTGCATTTTATATATACTCTTTTGAAGGTGTATGGATATATTTGTCGGTAACATCTCCGTTATATATTGTGTTGCCTCTCTGGTTGTTTTCTGGCACTGATTTTGTTGTGGGGAAAAGTCGAAGTAATGGACGCTTACATCCGAGATTATCACGTTGCGCCAGTTGATACTTTGGTCACAGACAGCTTAGCTGATACAAAAGCGGTGTTGAATGATGCCCAAAATAAACGTTTTAAAATTTTCCATAACAACATTAGAGGTTTACAGAAGAATTTTGATGAATTGCAGGTTTTGCTTCAAGGCTTGGACTGTGAGTTTGATTGTATCTTTCTGACGGAGACGAGAAGATTACATTACCTGAATAATTTTGGGATAAAATGCTATGATCTTGTTTATAACGACGGAGCTATAAATATATGTGACGGTTTGGTCCTGTATGTAAGACAAAGTTTAGATTATAGATACGAGTTGATACCTTTGGGTAATATCAAAGCAGTAAACCTTAGTGTGAATTACCAACAAAAAATGGTAAACATACTAGCACTGTATAGACCGCCATCGACGTGTCCTTCTACGTTTATTCTTGAGTTGTATGACTATTTGTCTAGGGAATCACGGAGTGGTGATCTCGGTGTTGTGCTGGGAGATATCAACATAAATATTCTTGACAATAATGATTGTTCCCAGGAGTATCTTAATGTATTACATGAGTTTGGATATGAGTCGTTGATAAACAAACCAACCCGTATACAGAATATGAGTGAGACTTGTCTGGACCACATATTCGTCAAAACAAGGAAACCGCTTGAGTGCTTCTTGCCTATTATTTTTAAAACAACCTTAACTGATCATTACTCCACTCTGCTTGCATGTGATCTTAATACTAAGGAGGAGCGTGTTCAATGCGTTAACTCATTTAAATCATATGTTGATTATGACAAGCTTAAAAGTAGTCTGGAGACTGAAAATTGGCTCGCCATTTATTCCAGTCAGGACCCAAATTTCACAACAGAATGTTTCATCAACAAATTAAAACAGAAGGTCGAAAATTGCAGTGTTAGGGTTAGAATCAGGAAAAGAGATAAAAAAAGGAACCCTTGGATTACGGAAGGCTTGATAAAATCGGTGAATAAAAAAAATGAGATGTATAAACGTTTACAGAAAAGACCGTTCGATCTCTCCTTACAAACACAGTTTAAATCATACAGAAATATTCTTGCCGACTTGATTAAGGATGCTAAGTCTGATTTCTATAAACGTGAAATCACTAAAAATAAAAACTGTCCTAAACACATATGGAAGTGTGTAAACAATATTGAGTCAAAGGGGAGCGTCACTAATATCAAGGAGATTAGGATGGGAGACAGAGTCATTAGAGATAGACTTACCATGGCGGAAGAATTTAATAATTATTTTGCAGATGTAGGAGTAAAACTGGCGCAGCGGATTAATAGATCTGGAATAAGATCAAGATACAGGACAACAAGGAATAGCATATTTTTGGATAAACCGGAGAAAGAGGAGATAAAAAAGGTGATTGATGAACTGAAGATAAATAAATCGCCAGGTATAGACGGTATTAGCGCAAGTATGCTAAAAACTTGTTCAGAGTACCTAATGGAGCCCATGACGTACATAATTAATCTAATCTTAGAGACGGGGGTTTTTCCCAGAATCCTCAAAATAGCAGTCATAAAGCCGGTGTTTAAAGCTGGAGATAGGTTGGAGACCTCTAATTACAGACCTATATCGTTGATTTCGAATATTTCTAAAATAGTGGAAAAAATTATTAAAAAAAGATTGAACAGTTTTATTCAGAAATACAGTCTAGTATCACAACCCCAATATGGCTTTCAGGAAGGCCGCTCCACACAGGATGCTATAACGGATTTAACAGCTAAAATTTATAAAGCCATGGATGAGGCACGACCGGCAATTTGCATTTACATTGACCTTGCCAAAGCATTTGATATGGTCAGCCACCAAGATTTGTTAGAGACCTTGGAAAACATGGGGATTAGGGGAACAGCTCACAGGTTGCTGGAGAGCTACGTATCAGATAGGGAGCAGTGTGTTACCATAGATGGTAACATAAGTACCACAAAAAGGGTGCGTTTTGGAGTACCGCAGGGGACAGTGTTGGGACCAGTGTTGTTTATTTTATATATGAATTCACTGTTTGACCTACCTATCTCAGGTGAAATTACCAGCTTTGCCGACGACACGGTTGTCTTTTATAAAGGTGTTCAATGGTCCGCTTTGAAACAGACAATACAGCATGAAATCCTCATTTTACTGGACTATTTTAATGAAAGACTTTTAACGATTAACCTGAAAAAGACTGTATACTCACCATATGTTAGCTACAGGTCTAGTCTACCTGAATTTACACAAATAACATTCAGATATAATGGCCGTGATATGATGCTGTCCTCCAGCTCAACTGTCAAATACCTCGGTATTACCATGGATAGTCACCTCAAGTGGGATGCCCATATAAATAAATTGGTTGCCAAAATAAGATATTTAATATATAGATTTAAATACTTTAAAAAATACTTTGACCTGTACCATCTTAGAATCATGTATTACGCATTGGTTCACACCCATATTAATTACGGGATTATTGCTTGGGGAGCTGTGGCTGATTGCTTCTACACAAGATTAGAAATTGTCCAAAAATGGATATTGAAAGTAATTTATGATAAATGCTATACTTATCCAAGTAATGCGTTATTCAGCGAGGCTGGGGTGATGGATCCCAGACAGGAATACGTTGTCGCGCTTTTACTGCATTGTCGTAAGGGGGTTTCTGCGAGCAGGCGCGTGGAACATATTTACGGAACAAGAGGGAATGCGAAAAATTTGCATGTCCCACAAATGAGGAAGACCATTGGTCAACGATCGCACATTTATCTAGCTCCCAAGATATATAACATAGTGCCAGAGTCCATAAGGAAACAGAACTCCCAAGTTCTTTTTAAGACCAAAATTAAGTCTTGGATAAGTCAATTACCCAGAGAGGAAACGCATCGGTGGATTGATGCCGGGAGTTACTTTGCCCGTTGATTGTGCGAACTTACGTGTTTTTAGATGTCTATGGGAGTGCATGGAAGTGTGTGCGTGTGTGTGGGTGCATGCGTACGTGCGTGCGTATGTGTGTGTGTGTTAGTGAGTGTATATGAACCTTTTCATGTCCATCAATATTTGACCATACTTATGGAGATTTTGTAGTTGCTTAATATTAGTTCATACAATTAAAATGTTCATAATCTCTGAATTTTTAGTTTCTTAAAATGCTGTTTAAATCATTTGCATGTAAAGATACGTCTGTATGACGGAGAGCAAAATTATTATAAAGCTGGTAAATATATCTGTAACCCATATGCAGGTTTTCCTTTATGGGTGTTATCATGTTTATTTACCTTCTAAAGTTAGAAGTAAACACTTACAGTACATTATTCTTTAGGTCATTTTGTATTATTTGGTTTGTCATGTTTTGAATGTAATTTTGGTTAATAAACATTATATTATTATATATATATATATATATATATATATATATATATATATATATATATATATATATATATATATATATGTGTGTGTGTGTGTGTGTGTGTGTGTGTGTGTGTGTGTGTGTGTGTGTGTCCAACCGATAACTCAAAAAATAATTAACCGATTTTAATGAAACTCGGCAAGTGCCTTTCTTTTATTAATGGCTTGGATGAGTTCGTTAGATAGGTAAATCCGACAAGGTTTTTCCAGAAAACGTTGAGTTTTCTTTCGAAAAAAAAATTTTTCTCCGAAAATTACAAAGTTATTTTAATGTAATTGGATGGATGTGTTGCCTTGCAAAAGACCTTACTACGCACCAAAATTCTAGGTTTAAAAAAAATTAGAGTTATTCAAATTTTAAGTTTTCTTTAGAAAAAAATTTTTTTTTTCGTTATTTTAATGAAATTTGGTGGATACGTTGCCTTAGGAGAGACCTTGCTACATACCAAAATTCAACTTTCTAAGTTTATAGAAAATTGAGTTATTCAAATTTGAAACATTTAATAAAAAATCCCTACCATAACGCACTTGCTGCGTCCCGAACTGTCTTCGCTTATGGATGTTGCTCATGTTGCAAATTTGGATTGTTTCAATTTGCAGGGTTTACTTCTATAATAACGAAATGAACACGTCTGATCATTTAATAACACACATGTTATCGCCATTTATTGTTGTATGTATGTTTACATTTTGTTTGACAAGAATGTCACTTAAGGCTAATGACAAGTATGACTTATATGGTACCTGAACATAATAGATTATTATTTGTAACACTGTTGACAGCAGCTCGTATTATTAAAAATGTCATGTTCGTTTCAGATTACCTTCAACAACTCCCATCGGACATTACATTTTTATTTAATATAACCCAAAACGAACACTCGGACAAAGCATCTAAAAATACAAGAAATAACTGAAAAACATATTATTACTGAAACTAAAAGACACTCCTACAAAAACTTGATAATATAACTGACAGCTGAGCCAAAACATCATACTGTAAATTATTAGCTTATAAGAAAATTAGATCAGAACTTTAGTAACTAAAATTATGCAGGTAAGGGTAATATGCCCTTCCCTTGTCAAAAACATACACAATTCAACACAAACCGATTAATTGATTAATAATGTTCATTTTTGGACCAGATAAAGCTTTAGTAAATAAATCTGCTTTGTTCTGACAAGATGTTACATACTCAAATTTCACTTTCCCCAAATCTACTGCTTCCCTTACACAATGATAGTCTGCTTTTAAATGTTTATTTTTCTTTGTAACGATGTCACTTATAGAATTTGCTATAGCAATTTGGTTATCTGCATAAATGGTTACTGGTTCACTCAAAAAGGTCTCTTGGTCTATTTTCCTGAAAAAATTAATTAACCATTCGTATTCACAAACTGCTTCATGCATGGCAACATATTCTGACTGAGATGTGGATATTGATACTAATGTCTGCTTCTGGCTGGTCCATCCAACAGCCCCACTTGCAAACATTATCACTATGCCTAAAACTGATCTAGCTTTTTCATCATCGCCGGCAAAATCTGCATCACAATATATTTTCAAATCTCGGTCAGTTTTCTGATACTTCAAAACTAGTTTTCTTTAAATATTTAAAATATGTTTGACCTCCTTCCAATGATATGTAGTTGGTCTTTCACAATATCTAGATACTTTACCTACAGCAAAGGCAAGGTATGGTCGTGTTCCATTGGCCAAATATAGTAAAGAACCAACCGCCTTTCGGTACAACTTTTGATCACATAGTTTGTCATCTGAAGGTTCGCAGGAGATGACTGCCAAAGGTTAAGGGGTAGGTTTACTAGTGTAATTTTCCATTCCAAATTCTCTCAGTATCTCATCTATATAGTGTATCTGATCTATAGTCAATACATCCCTGTTCGACCTAGTAATGTGCAAAGATAATAACATATGAGCAGGTCCCAAAAACTTCACCTGTTATTTATTGGATAAAATCTCTTTAAAAAATTAATGTCTCCCTTCATGCCAAAAACCACAATGTCATCAACATAAACGGCTAATATCAGTGTTTGACTAACATAGATACATGGGTCAGACAATAATTTTCTAAAATTCAGCTGTGTGAGGATATTACTGAAGCAGTTGTACCATTGACTTGCTGATTGTGGTAAACCATACACACTTTTGTTTAGTCTACAAACATGCTTTTTGGTTTACTCTTTTGTTCATATCCAGGTGGCTGCTGCATATAAATGATGTCATTCAAATCACTATTTAAATAAGCTGATACGACATCAACTTGTTCTACGTCCCAGGAATATTCACATGCTAACGCGATTAAGATTCTAAGTGAATGCTTCCTGACTACTGGACTATCAATTTTATCGGAAACATCTATACCTGCTACAAGATTCAAACCTCTTTCCACAAGTCATGCTTTATGTTTCATAATCTGTCCATCATTATCCCTCTTTAGTTTAAATACCAATTTTGGACTAACTATGCTTTCTTCTACAGGTCACTTCACTACTTCCCAAACATTGTTTCTTTTCATATTTGCTTATTTCCTCATCCATAGCCCTCCTCAATTCCTCGCTATCCTTACTTGCTAAGGCTTCTTCCTCATTCTTTGGCTCAATAGCTTCATTAGCATAGTAGGGACTTGAAACAATTGTATGACAACATATACAACCTTTAGGTGGTCTTCTGTTTCGACTGCTTCCACTGCTATACTCGGCACTTCAACATCTGTCTCATTGAATGTTACATCTGAGTGGGAATTCAGTTCCTTTATGGCCTGCACTTGTGCTGGTTCACCTGGTGTATTCTGCATAATTACTACTGCCTCTTCATGCCCTTGGTAAAGTTGCTCGAGCTGAACCTCCCCTGAAGCCATGGTTATGGTGACCTCATCCTTTTTTCCTTCTCCAGTGTCTTCCCTTAAAAACACAGAACTCGGTATCTCTAATTTCATTGCAAATACCTCGTCTTGGAATCTGACATCTCTTCTGTTAATAATTTTTCTATCCAGGCTCCACAGTCTATATCCTTTAACATTGTCAAGAACCCAGCAATACACATTTCTCTGCTTTGTTTCCAAATTTAGAGTGACCTGTTAATAGACACCAGGTTAAGCATCCAAACACTCTCAAATAATTCAAATCTCTTGGCTCCAGCTTCCTCTTGTTACACAGTTCAAAAGGTATTTGGTGTCCTATTGAAACCGATAGGCATATATTTTTAGTTTTTACTGCAGTTGAAAGTGCTTCTGCCCAAAAACGTTTATCCAGTCCAGATTGTATTAACATACATCGAACCATAGTTTCTAACGTGTAGTTTTGTCGCTCCTCACGACCATTCTGAGAAGGAGAATTTGGACATGATTTTCGATGTTTTATATTACATATGTTTAGATGTTCCTCAAACCCTTTGCTGCAATACTCTCCACCATTGTCAGTTTGAAGTTCTTTAATAGATGATGCAATTCATACTTACCCTGGTATTTGCAAAATTCTGGAAACATCACTTTTTCTCTCAATAGGTATAGCGGTCACATAATTTGTCTGTTCGTCTAAAAAGGTAACAAAGTAATTTGCATTACCATATAAGATGGTGAAAACAGTCCTGCTACATCAGAATGTATTCGTTCTAACAGTTCTGTTGCTTGCTGGTGTTGTTTCTCAGGAAATGCCTTTTTCTTGATTTTTGCACGAATGCATACTTCACACTCTCTCACTCCTTCATTACTCCTGGGTACATCTTCTAATGGTGGAATTTTCTCTAAAGCATTGTTGTGCAAATGCCCGTCTTTCAGGCCAGGTTCGAATTGAAACATTTGCAATCTTCTCATCCTTGTACAACATTGGTAAATTTGAGTCTTCGGTAAATAAATGATAAACTCTTCCGATTCTGTGAGCAGTAAACATTATTTCTTTATTTCTTATGAGAGATAATCTCGCATTACTACTTCTAACGCTCAGACCCTTTTCTTCCAGAGTGTCCAGTTATATATGAGATTATCTTTGAGTGTAGGAACAAATAAAACATTTGTGAACTTAATTCTCTGCCCTCCACATTCATCTGACAGATTCAAAGTAACTGAACCAATACCTCTCACCTGTACATAGATTCCATCTGCTACATGTGCTTTGTCTTTTATAACTTGAAAGTCTTCAATAATATCTCTTTGGTAAGTCATGTGATCTGATGCTCCCGAATCAACTAACCAACAGTGAGCCTGCCCTCCACTTCTAATAATATTCAATATCTGGATTGGTTTTTCTGCAGATATGGTTGTAACAGCTGATACTTGCCTGTCCTCTTTGCGATCCTGATCATTATTTTTCGCTCTCTCTTTATATTCGTGTTGGTTGTTCTTAGTTCTTTGTGGTTCCTTTCTGTTTCAAACCTTGGACAATTTTCAGAAATGCGCCATCTTTCTCTACAGGCGAAGCAAATCACAAACTTTGTATTTCTGTTACTGCTATTACTATATTACTTCCTTGGCTGTATTTACCTTGGTGTGTTACTTTCATAGCAGCTATTTTCTCTTCAACTTCGTCTTCACTGTTTCTTATTCCCTTTTCTTCAATAAGTAATTTTGACTTTACTGTTGCCACTGATAATGACAAGTGTTCATCGTCCATCAATCTATCTAAACTGCGCACCGAGCCTTCAAATTTTGGTAGTGGCAATCCAGGTAGCATAATGGCGGCAATTGTCTTGTCGTTAAATTCAAATCCCGCCTTTTTAATTTTTATCTCCATCATTTGAATTTTATTTATAGAATTTAAAACTGTTGTGTGCTCATCAAGCCTGATATTGAACATATGGACCGTATTGAAAAGGCCAAAACTTGATGTTAATTCCTCCAATTTATGGTATGCTTCGTTTGCATTTGTCAAATCACCGATGTCGGACAGGAGCATGGTGGACACGGATTTAAGTATATAGCCCATTGCTGTTTGGCTAATTTTATTACGTCGTCTGAGTTCTGCCGCAACGGGCACAAAATCTTCCTCATCGTTGTAACCTTCAATTCCTTCGTAAGCGTCTCTTAACATAAGGTTTGCCTTCAGCTCAATCGATAATTCATAAAAATTGTCCATCGTCAATTTTTTCATACGCACGACTTCTTCGTTCATTATATCCGCCATTTTAGAATACAGAAATGAACTCCCGCTACTACGTCTGCTATTACGTTAGTACACTCACGCACTTGATACGACCCGCAAATTGTAATTATTACATAAAGCGTATAAGTCTCATTATCTGTTGCAAATTTGGATTGTTTACAATTTGCAGGGTTTACTTCTATAATAACGAAATGAACACATCTGATCATTTAATAACAGATATGTTACCGCCATTTATTGTTGTATGTATGTTTACATTTTGTTGGACAAGAATGACACTTCAGGCTAATGACAAGTGTGACTTATATGATATGGTACATATTAGATTAGTAATTGTAACACTCTTGATAGTAGCGCGTATATTTAAAAATGTCATGTTCGTTTCAGATTACCTTCAACAGCTCACTAACCCGAGTTTCTAGCTTATAGAGATACATGACTGGCCTTTCTCACTTATAGAGGTTTATAAAAAATACAGCAAATATGTAGTAATAAACATACATCTGTATTGTATAGGTATATTATTCATAAGACTGTGACATAGTGGTTACAAAAAAATATTGCACTAATACATACATGCATTTACTTAAAGAGATCGGTTAATTTCTTCCGCGTTTCTGTTTTTATTTACATTTTGTGTATGTTTTTCCAGTTCATAAATTTTATCAAATATTGTTTTATCATCTACCGTAGAGTATTCAAAAAACTTGTGGAGCAGCTCCAATGTATTTAAATCTTCCTGCTTCTTTGGAATATTCCCTACTTCTGTATCCAAAATCTGTGAACGAAAATTATACCAATAAGTCATAAATAGCAGATGTTAAATACGATTCGACTGTCGCTTATAGAGGTACAGGCAAGTAGGATGATGCTTCTTGTTGTTGGTTGCTATATCACCTGAGTGGTGGAGCTCTGGCGCTGTTGCTAGACTTACTTATTACTCAACAGTACTAAGTTTCAATGTGTGGTATAAAAATGCATTTCTAAAAACTTGATTTCCTCAACAAAATTTGTTGCTCAGATGTTATGGAATAGTTTCATCTCCCTATCCTGAAAATTTTTAGAAACCTCTTCCCTTCTGTAAAGAAGGTAGGGATATTTTATGTGCCTAACGTCGCATGATACACAGAATCAACGAGTTTATGCTCACCCTGAATAATAGAATGTGTAGGCCTCAACTTGCTCAAGTGAAATGTCAACACATTGGTAGATTTGATTCGTAGATTAATTTTACAGTGCATACTGAGGAAACATAAGTTACTGGGATTTGAACCTAGAACCCTTGACTTCAGAAGTAGGTACCTATTTCTAGCACTGTGTCACCGATGCTGCAGCTATTTAGTTGAACAATAAACAGCAACTTAAAAATTATTGCCGATTTGGATCAAACCTGGTACATAGGTACTTTTTTGTGTAGATAGCTTCAAAGAGTTCGTAAATTAGCCCAATCAAACCAATTTCTCTCATAAGACACGAATCTGCTTTTGAAATTTTTTTTGCAACTCCATAATCAATAATACCATCTACCTAAACTGACATTTTTAAATTAAGGTTGAATTAAATTAAAAGCATCTGAAAATTTTTCTGAAAATTCGTTAATATAACGTAGTGGCAGCGGGCAGCGGGCAGCGGGCAGCGGGCAGCGGGCAGCGGGCAGCGGGCAGCGGTTGGATCATTTTATACATGAAGCCAAATGTTTGAATATGGTATTGCAAAAGCGACACCGTTATTACCAGCTGGCATATATTTTACTTTCATTTCCACCGTGTAAAGTGATTGGATTATAATCATAATAGCCGATACGTGATTTTGTTTAATATATGATACCACTTTTTCATGAAACGAATTTGGCGTTGACGACTCGGTTACAATTAAAATTAGTATTTAACTCCTCCATAACAATCTTTTAGATTTCATTAAAAGAAAAAGTCAAATGTTTAGCAATATTTGTATTCTTGTACCCACTAATTTCTTAAACAAAATCTGTGACTACTGTACTTGAGCTCCCGAGACCATTCAATTTATTTTAAGTAAGTAACTAAATTCTGGAACGATATATTACTCAATTTTTAATGAAAAAGTGTTAAATTTCCCCCATCAAACACTTATGTATTTTATTTCTTCTGAAGCGATTTACTTACAAATAGTCCAACTATTAGCTTGTAAACAGCTACCCGTGTACTAATTTGTGGTCGATAGCTTAGGTCCGTCGTAATATTTGAATTTATGTTTTCAAAAAATCTCATGAAACGACATATCACTCGATTTTCAATGTGGAAGTGCATATTTTAATTACCGAACCCCTATATCTCACCCTTTTCATGAAGCGATTTTGTTCAAAAACAACCCGAATCATTCGTCGGGCGACTACAACCTGTGTACAAAATTTGAAGTCGTCAGCTCAATCCCTTTAAAAGTTATCGTAGAAATTGGCAGACCGACCTACAGACCGGCGGAGCGACACATTTGTGTTTCTTTTAAAAATCAATTTTTATTTTATATATTTCGAAAATATCTTTTCGAATTTCCATTTCGTTACTATACTTCCACACGTGTAAGACGATATGGAACTAATAGGTTGATGAGTAATTACCTACTGCATATTCCTACAGTAACTTTTTACCAAAAAATCGCTGTTGCTGTCAACAGCTAAAATATTTTTGAATTACCAAATAAAACATGAAAGATCATATGTTAATTCAACACAATTTCGACTGTTTTAAAAGTTAAATTGTTAATAGCTATTGACGCCAACATGTTTCATCTCTAAATAGCGTTTCCTTTATATTTTAGAGGTCTGACGTCATTTGCTCTTCAATCACTAAACACAACTTCAGAATATAGAACATCTATTCAGAATAAAAGTGACAACTTCGGCAATCACGATCCGGTATACTACACGCAAAGTAGAAAAATATGTGAGAAGTTACTCACAGAACGCAGTCCCAGCAACGTTGCTGAACTCAAGAACGTATTTAGCATATAATGTATATTTATGACAGGCTGAACAGCGATATATTAATATATACAGCGCCACACAAGGTGCGCAAAATATATAAAACTAAACTAAAAATATAGTTTTTTCACGACCTTGTCCCTCTCTAGTTGCTCATTGAACTGCTTAGCAAAGTAACAAAATACACGTATTTGAATCTTTATACCTACACTTTTCCTAAGCGACGGGTGGAACAATATATATATATATATATATATATATATATATATATATATATATATATATATATATATATATATATATATATATATATATATATATACGACGTGATTCATTTTCCCGATAAAGTCCAATAGCTTCTTTAATCTATACTTTTGGAAAAAACTTTCAGACAAAAGTGTTCTACGATATTAAGTTCCATAACCTAATTATTCTCAGCTACATAGCGTGGTCCATATGTCACTGGCACTAGGTAACTTTGTTTTTTTAAATAAACACCCTGTATATTATTGCATTTTTTGATTTTAAATGAAATTCTGATTAAAAGTTATAGGAGGTACTATGCCATAAAAGTTAGTGCTTTTCAAGTTATTCAAGTTTCTTCAAAAAATTTGACAGAGGTAGAGTTTTTTCAGGTACTGGTATCATCCGCGAAACTTGGAATTCAGCGCAAGTAGCTGACAGGTGTTCGTCTATCTAGTGATGGTGTGAAAAATCATGATTTATATACAGGGTGGTTGCTACTTCATATATTACTGCGCCTACTTGCTGAAATTCCAATATAAATAACTCGAAAATTTCAAATGGGACACTTTATATATGAGCACCTGAATCAATGCAAAAATTGATTCTCTTTCGGATGGATATGGGTTTTTTGCACGTAGAGCTGATAGTTTCTGAGTTATTCAAAAGTTATCAATTTGATTGGAACGGATGTTAATTACATCTCGCACTTGTTGAACTTGATTACCTGGGATGGTGATATTAAATCCATAGGTAAACATTTAACATAACTTTATTATTTCACAAATTGACTAAACTTTATGCACTAAATATCTACACGTGATACACTATACATGACTCGAAAAGAGTGTGAACAGATAAAACTTGCCAGTGAGTTGTTTTGATCGGGTTAACTCTGAGAAGAGAGAAATCGCCTGGTGTTTCTTAGTTGCCGTAGCTCTTGACAGCTGGCTGTCGCAGAACATAACTTTCAACTGTCAAGAGTATTTACGCAGAAACACAGAGTAGTGTTGGCGGAAACACTGCGGTCGGAACCACCCACACAGCACATGGATATCCATTAGATATCCAATGGATATCCACGACATCCAATGGATATACATGGATATCCAATGGATATCTAATGGACATACAGATGTCCTACCAATATCCATCAATCTGGATATCCATGTGGATATTGTATGGATATACATGTGGTCACGATATGGATATCCATTATACATCTAATGGATATTGTATGGATATACATGTGGTCATCAAATGGATATCGCTTTTACATAAAATGGATATTCGATGCTAACCCACCATCGTTCTCTTTCTAACCCCATCCCCTCAATGAAACACTAATATAAGCAAACAAATATTTTATTGTGTTCTAAAATGATTTAAATAATTTTATTTTCTTGATCTATGATCTGGCTCAGGTCTGCATTCTTGCTGTAAAGAAAAAACACACTGCTTATAATCAAATTCATAAGACAATCCAATAAATAATATAATATGAACAAATGTGTATAAATATTACTTTAATTATTATAGCTATAACTACCACACTTTAGTGGTTATTTCAAAATAATAGGTATTAGTTGTTAATGTTGAGTATCACGACGGAACTGACTATATACCCAATAGTTTTAATCACCTGTAAGTGATCTACTTTCATAATCTACCGGAAGTGATCTGCTTCTTGCTTGTAAGTAAAGACGAGGAATATCCACCAGTAAAATAAACAGTTTTACATACACATAAACTTACGTTATATAACTAGACAATTTTCGCTGATTTCAATACGAAGTAAAAAATATTTACTTGAATCAAGAAGATATTTGTTTTCTAGTTCACGTTCACTAGCCATGTTATTATCCATCAACGTGCTCTTTACAGCTATAAATAATATTGGTATTTACGTAAATAAGTATAAATTCCTAACTAAATGGTTTAAGGTTATGTACTCACCTGTAAATTATTTACTGACTGAAAATCACAGGAAAACTTATTAATAAAAACAACACACATTATTTGGAGAAATATCTAAATCTTCTAACTTTAGTTGTAGGCTGTTGTTTATTTTTCATTTAGCAGTTGATGCAAAATGGCAAGATTCAATTCTAAATTTTATAACCTCAACTTTAGTCCAAACTACTTCAAACCAAACAAATACGAACGGATTTTCGTCATTGTAGCCAACAATTCAAGCATCCAATGCCCCAAGGTGAGTTATTAAATTATCCCGCGTTTATTGTTCGGGAGAGCATTAATGAATAACAATATGATAATAGATTCTTCTCACGAAATAAGAGACATAAACAGTAATACTCTCTGTATTGAAATAAAAATAATTTTATTTTATGGTTATAATCGTAATGAGAATTTGGATCGAAATTTATTGTTGGCGCTAGTTTTAACGCTTTCCGGTAATTCTTGTGCTAGATCGGGTTATTTTTCTTCCCTTATCTTTTACAAACGTAAATAACGGTTTCAATAATTTATCAATGTTGTTTCCTGCTGGTATGAACATATTAACGGAACATCAACTGGATGTCCAGTGGACATCTAATAGGTGTCTTCTGTATATCCATGGGATATCCATTGGATGTCTGATGGATATATACATACTTGAATAAAGTATATACACCCAGAAATTTTACTGCATTCGTGATTAGATTTTAATGAATAAGAAATGCTCATATGTTCACATTATTTAAGTTTTATTAATATTTTTCTGCTCTAACAATATCCATTGTATATCCATATGATATCCATCATGGTCATGGACGTAAAATGGATATTATGTATATCCAATGGGTATCCATTTGATATCCTGTGCTGTGTGGGCACCGCCACATATTCCCCTCTCAGTGGCAACGCTATTAGTTCAAGTATCTTCGTGGAAATCGAACTCTACGTCCATGGCGTGTAGTTTGAACGGGAACGGGAACTTCACTGTCACTTTCAGTTTCACTAGGTGTTGGACTTTCACTGTCACTTTCAGTTTCACTAGGATGTCTCTGAGGCTGGAAAGTTGTCTGTTCACAAAGAATGAATGCGGGTTTAAGACGGTCAACAGAAATTGTCTCTTCTCCGTGTGATTTTTTGATTTTGAAGACTTTGTCAGTTCGGGATAACACTTCAAAGGGGCCGTCATAAACTGGTTCGAGGGTTTTTCGCGGAATATCAATGCGAACAAAAACAAAAGGAGCTTCCATAAGCTTAGGATGGACAAATACCTTTTTTGCAGTATGATGTTTAAAAGGTACTGGTCGAAGTTTCCTTATGTCTTCTTTCAGCTGAGATATAAGTGGTGGAACATCGTGAGCTTGTGTGCTGTTGATTCTCCGTAGACTATTTCAGCAGGTGTTGAGTGATATTCTGGAATTATGTACGATCTGAGTCCTAGTAACACAATTGGCAATTTAGCGACCGTCCATATGAGCTTTCAAGGCCTGTTTCAGAACTCTATGCCATCTCTCGATTACACCATTTGCTGCTGGGTGGTAAGCTGTGGTCTTGATGTGGTCTGCACCTAGTGTTTTAGTGAGGTGTGTGAAAAGGTGGCAATCGTATTGTTTACCTCTGTCTGTGGTGATGTATTGCGGAACACCGAAACGAGAGATCCAGCATGATAAAATAGTGTTCGCTACTGTTTCTGCTGTAATATCTGACAATGGAATTGCTTCGGACCATCGAGAAAATCTATCTATTATTGTTAACAGATAGCGTTGACCTTGTGATGGTGGTAATGGTCCCACAATGTCAACATTTATATGCGAGAATCTTCTCATGGCTGTGGTGTATTGTCCAATGGCACTGGAAGTGTGCCTCCATATCTTGACTTTCTGGCAGGGAATGCAAGTTTTAGACCAAAGAGATACATCAGGTTTCAATTTGGGTCAACAAAATCTATCCTGGACCAGATCGACTGAAGCTGATATGCCTGGGTGAGAAAAATTGTGGATAGATTCGAAAATCCTTCGGCGAAATTTGAGCGGAATGAATGGGCGAAGTTTCTTTGAAGAAGAATCGCAAATAAGATTCAATCCGTTGTCAAGAGGCATGTTTAGAATTTTGTATGAGGAAGATTTAGACTGCAAAAGGTGTTTGAGTTCCTCACAAGATGACTGAGCTTGCGCAATTTCTTGGAGTGACACAGTGGAAGAAAGTGAAATTGTTTCAATGCGAGAACAATAGTCTGCGGAAGTGTTTGTAGGACCTGGTATGTAGCGAATGTCTGTGGTAAATTGACCTATGAAGTCTAAATGTCGTAGTTGCCTTGGAGATGCTTTATCGGCACGTTGTTCAAAAGCGTATGTCAAAGGTTTGTGGTCCGTATAAATGGTGAAATGGCGACCTTCTAGGGTATATCTAAAGTATTTAACTGCCTGATAAGCAGCTAGAAGTTCGCGATCGTAGGTGCTGTAAGATTTTTGGGCTGAAGTAAGCTTTTTAGAGTAGAAACCTAGAGGTTCTAGTGTTTGATCACGTAGTTGTTGGAGAGAAGCACCTACGGCATAATCAGAAGCATCGACATGGAGAATCAGTGGTAGCGAAGAAGATGGATGAGCTATTAGTGTAGCGTTTTTAGTGCCTCTTTCAAACGTTCGAATGCTTCTAGAGTCTGAGGAGTCCACTCGATTTTACGTTTGTCGCGTTTTTTGGGATTCTGGCAGAGGTCGAATAGTGGTTGCTGAATTTCCGCAGCACGTGGAAGAGAACGACGGTAGAAATTTATGAGACCTAGAAATCTTCTGAGTTTTTCAATGGTATCGGGAAAAGGTAGGTCTGTAATAGCTTTGATGCGTTCAGGAAGTGGAAACAATCAAGATTTATTTCCACGAAAACCTAAAAATGAAATTTAGGCCACTCCGAATTCACATTTAGATGAATTGATACGGATGCCGTTGTTTTGAAGTGTCTGAAAAAGTTTTGCTAGATGCTCTTGATGTTCTTTTTCAGAGGCTGATGCAACGAGAATATCGTCAAGGTAGGAGTAGGCAAAGTCAAGATATCTTAAAATTGAATGTAAATATCTTTGAAATGTTAGTGCTGAATTACGAAGGCCAAATGGGAATTTAACAAATTCGAATAACCCAAATGGAGTTATGACTGCTGTTTTGGGAATATCTTGAGGTGCTACTGGGATGTGATGGAAAGCGCGAATGATATCCAATTTTGAAAAAATACGTTTGCCTTCTAACTGGGCATTAAAATCCTGCGAATTTCGAATGGGATATCTGTCTGGGATTGTTTTAGTTTAGTGCTCGGTAATCCCCACATGGTCTCCATGAGCCATCCTTTTTTTGCACCATGTGGAGGGGGCTTGACCATGGACTTTTGGAGGGTCTACAAATTCCCAAGTTCATCATGTGTTGGAATTCAAGCTTTGCTTGAGCTAGCTTTTCCGGGGGTAATCTTCTAGCTTTTGCAGTGACAGGTGGTCCTTCCGTACTTATAGTATGGAAGAACTCAACCTCTGGAAGGTTGCTAGAAGAAGTTTCCTTAAAAATGTCAGGAAATTGTTGTAGCAATTTGAAGTACTGGTGTGTCAGGTCTACGAGATGAATTTTAGAATTAATTCCTGGTGGTGGGTTAACACCGGCCTTAGAGAGGTTTGTCTTTGTATCGATTAAACGTCTATGTTTCATATCCACAAGTAAAGCAAACTCTGCTAGAAAATCAGCTCCTATAATTGGTTGCTTGATATCGGCAAGTGTGAAGGGCCAGCAGAACCTACGGCGTAAACCTAGATCCAAATCTAATAGTTGTTCGCCATAGGTATGAATAGGGGTCCCGTTTGCAGCATACAAGGTACGCTTCGATTGAAATTTCCGTTGGTCGTGAGCGGGTGGAATAACTGAAATATCCGCTCCAGAGTCGATTAGAAATTTCATATTGGAGCGCCTATCAAAAATAAAAAGGCGGCGTGTTAGGTGGCTCTTGTCTCGTGCCGCGTGGAGGGAGTGCCTTATTAGTTTTCCGACACATGTTTTGCTTTAAAATCGCAAGGTTGGATGCAACGTTTGGCCTTGTTGCCAAATCGTTCATGATACCAACACGTGGAGGTTGAGGAATTTGTGGTTATAGAATTTCGAGAAAGCTTGGGTCTTTCTCGGAAGGTAGATCGGGAACGCGTTCGCAATTCGTTGACTGATGCTGTTAGGTTCTCTAACTGCGCTTCTAACTTGGCTAGCTTGTCGGGCTCGCGTGACTGAATTTCAGCCACGTTGTATTTATCTCCGGAGTATTCCACGATTTTGTTTGCTATAACTGACAAATTTTCTAGAGAATCGTTGCTCGAAGCCAAAATTGAACAAACGTTGACTGGTAAACGTTGTAGAAATAAAGTTTTAAGGAAATCCTCTTTAATCTGACTACCGGCTAAAAACTTCATTTCGCGTAAAAGTTGCGATGGTTTTCTGTCGCCTAATTCTAATTCTGTTAAAAGTTTATTTATTTTGCGACTTTCGGATTCTTCAAATTCTAATAAAAGACGTTTCATTAGATCTGAATAGGGGGTTGATGATAATGGTTGGGATAAAAATCTCAAATTGACTCTGCGACATCAGGATCGAGTATAGCGAGTACATGACTGAATTTTGTCTTTTCAGAACTGATCTGCGATATATCGAACTGGGCGTCAACCTGCATTTACCAGATTTTTACGTTACGTCTCCTAGGAGGTAATTTTATTGCAACCCTTGCCATGATATTGCTGCTTGAAGAATCTTCGGCCACTGTGAAAAAAATCAGATAATTTTTAAATTAGAAAGGACTGACCTGTTTATATATTTGTTTCCTGTAGGCACGAGCACGTGCGTGGAAGTTAGGCGACGTCGGCTGGAACATCAAGCTCTGCAACGCAGTGTTCTTTGGCTTACGGCACGGGGTCACCAATATGGATGTTAATTACATCTCGCACTTGTTGAACTTGATTACCTGGGATGGTGATATTAAATCCATAGGTAAACATTTAACATAACTTTATTATTTCACAAATTGACTAAACTTTATGCACTAAATATCTACACGTGATACACTATACATGACTCGAAAAGAGTGTGAACAGATAAAACTTGCCAGTGAGTTGTTTTGATCAGGTTAACTCTGAGAAGAGAAAAATCGCCTGGTGTTTCTTAGTTGCCGTAGCTCTTGACAGCTGGCTGTCGCAGAACATAACTCTCAACTGTCAAGAGTATTTACGCAGAAACACAGAGTAGTGTTGGCGGAAACACTGCGGTCGGAACCACCGCCACACATGATTTTATGATTGAGTTATGGCCATTTGCCCGTTGGCTTCTAGAATTCACGAACAGTGTGTCTCTCCATGGAGACAAGCGACAATTTTGCCGTTAAAAAGATTCGAAAAGAAATTCGAGCTGGATTATTCGATGCTTTTAGGGCATCAAAATAGAAACATTTTCTGCCAAAGAAAACGTTCTTATCAATGATTGAGAGCCTAACATTGTTCTGTCAAAAATCTATAAGTTTTGCCTGATTGTTTTTTTTTCTGTAAACTTGACAAATGCAAACTATTCTTAAATAATACATTCTCTAACTAACCACTTAAACTTATCTGAGTGGTGTCAGCAGATAGAATGCTAGTTCAGAATGAACATTGACATTACATACAGACTTGGAGACTACTTCTCTGGCTTCATTGCTGGTTTTTGTAGATGAAGGACGTAGCCAGCGCGTGAGCTAACTGGAGCAAGTGGCCCTTCGAATTCTGGATGTTCTAGAATGTTCTTCAATGCTTCTGTGACTATATTTTCGCTGCTTGACAGCATTCTCAGATATTAAAATTGAATTAGTACGAAATCATGACAACTACAAATAAAGATATGTTGCTATGTACCAAGTCTGTATGTAGTATGGACAAGTTTCACCAAGTAAGGGCAACAACAATCAATGAACATTAACATTAATGATTTGTTCATTGGTAGAGGTTAAACTACTACTACTAGAAATTCTCGAATATAACATCCTGTATATAAGCACCTGAAACACTGCAAATATATATATATATATATATATATATATATATATATATATATATATATATATATATATATATATATATATATATATATATATATATATATATCCACTTGCTTTTATGTAAAAGCGATACATTCTCTATTTTGTTAAAGTTCTCCGGTAAAGATTCGAATCACAGAAGATTATTTACTTGGAACTAGTTTAATAGATATCAGAGGGGAAATAACGATGGAGTAAACAAGTAATAAATTAAAGATAATAATCTGAAAATATCTAATGAATAAAATAAATAAATGAACGAATAAATAAATGAATAATCAACAAATAACGAATAATTTATATTTCTGGAATGGATTATAAAAGGTGCTCGAACTGACGACCATTTTGTTCGAGGTAAAGTAGTAGCCTTCTTCCATATGATCGCAGGACATTGGAAAGCATTGCACCGCTAATTTGCCGAAATGCATCCTGTACTCTCCCTCGCATATATATGTGCGATACACATAATTTTTCACAAATCCCCATAAAAAGAAGTCACAGCAAATAAGGTCGGGAGGCTTTGGAGGCCAAGCTATTGGTCCACCCCTGCCAATCCCTTCCTTCGTACTCTTGGCCAAGATGTTGTCTAACTGCAGCAGCATAATGCGGTGGAGCACCATCGTGCTGTCTCCACATATCTTGCCAACTTGTAGCTGTACATGTTCCATCAAGACTGGTAAATCATTAACCAAGAACTGGTGGTACGTTGGTCCATTTAGAGGCCTATCAAAGAATGCTGTCCAAGAACGGTATTGCCAATGATTCCACGCCAACATTAAGCGTCCACATATTCTGGAAGTTACCAAATATTGTTACGTGCGGGTTGTTTTCTGCATAATAATCTAAATTGTGCATATTTGGGAGTCCGTTGTTATGGAAAGAGGACTCATCCACAAAAAGTACTTTGCGAAAAAAACTCATGTCCAGCTTAATTTTATGCACTGCCTACTGACAGTACCTCATTCGGCGTTACAAATCTTCATTTGCCAATGCTTGAGCTACTCGAAAGTGGTAGGCATGGTACTTATGAAACTTGAGAATTCGTTAAACTGAGGACTAATCGAGATCTAATGTTTTCCCAATAGCTCTTTGACTATGTGTTGGTTCCTCACTCACTGATAAAGAACACCAAGGGCTACATCTTCTTTGACGGCAATGTTTTGTTTTTTTGGTGCTCGGTAAAATACAGACGAATTCTGCTCAAATCTATGTTTGAACATTTTCAATAACAAAACTGTCGGCTGTCTTCGCAGAGGATAGCGCTGCTTATAAATACGAGAAGCCAAAAGACAATTTTCAGAACATTCACCAATTATGTATACCATCTGTCTTAATTCTTCGTTATTTAAGTTCATTTTTAGTTATTTATACTAACTATAAAACAACCACACAATTACACATAAACGAACAAACAATGTTTCAAATACTCGTCAAATTTGACATTTTGGAGAATTCTGTCATGACCAGTGCACACTAGACAAAACGGAAACAATCCAATCATTATATCATGTAGTTGCAATCAAATTGATAACTTTTGAATAACTCATAAATTATCAGCTCTACATGTAAAAAATCCATATGCATCCGAAAGAGAATCAATTTTTGCATTCATTTAGGTGCTCAAATATAGGCTGTTCCATTTGAAATTTTCGAGTTATTTATATTGGAATTTCAGCAAATGGGCGCCTCTCTAGCAATCACCCTGTATATAAATTATAATTTTTCACACCATCACTAGATAGACGAACACCTGTCAGCTACTTACGCTGAATTGCAAGTTTCGCGGATGTGGTGTACGAATGACACCAGTACCTGAAGAAAACTCTACATCTGTCAAATTTTTTGAAGAAACTTGAATAACTTGAAAAGCATTGACTTTTATGGCATAGTACTTCCTATAATTTTTTATCAGAATTTCATTTAAAATAAAAAAAATACAATAATATACAGGGTGTTTAATTAAAAAAAAAAACAAAGTTACCTAGTGCCAGTGACATATGAACCATGTTGTGAAGCTGAAAATAATTTTAGATAATGGATCTTAATATCGTGAAACAGAATCTCAGACCCTGTTGAGAGCGGACCTCTGCTGGTACTCTGACGGCTCCAAAACCAATATGGGAGTAGGAGCCGGCGCATATGGGGGCAGCACCGATGCTAGACTATCAGCTAGCCTCGGCAAGTACGCAACCATACACCAGGCAGAAGTTTATGCCATCGAGATGTGTGCAAAGGAAAGCTTAAAAGACCTATGCACAAACAAATCGATAAAGATATTTGCAGATAGCCAAGCTGCAATAAAGGCTCTTGGTTCCTACCGTTGCAATTCAAAGACGGTATGGAGTTGTAAATCTGCCCTTAACGAATTGGGCAGCTGTAATGAGGTGTCGCTGGTCTGGATACCGGGTCACTCGGACCATGATGGCAACGTTGCGGCAGACGCGCTTGCCAGGAGTGGTGCCCAGTGTGACTTTGTCGGACCAGAACCGGTGCTGGGAATAACATCTTGCACAGCAAAACGCACCTTAAAGACCTGGACAGATAGAAGGACAATTCAATATTGGCAAAATCTTCCAGGATTAGCTCACTCTAAGGCCTTCATAAATGGCCTGTCTGAGTCAAGGGCTAAGAAACTTCTAGAGTTGAACAGACAACAACTGAGTACTCTAGTCGGCCTGTATACAGGACACTGTCGCTTGCGGCATCACATGCACCGCATTGGGATCGGTCAGGAGACCGAGTGCCGGCTGTGTATGGAGGATGACGAAACAGCAGAGCACGTGCTGTGTTCCTGTCCGGCAGCGGATAGGACTAGACACCTGCTCTTTGGCAAGGTAAAGCTTGCTCCAGAGGATCTGGATCAACTTTCGCCCGCAAAGGTTATCGACCTCTGTAGGAGGCTGGATTTGTTGGGCGAAATATAGACATTAGGCGAGAGCCACAATAGACCTTATGGTCCGATATGGACCACTCACAAACTAACCAAACCAAACCATCGTGAAACACTTTTGTCTGAAGGTTTTTTAAGTGTAGATTAAAGAAGCTATTGGACTTTATCGGGGAAATGAATCACGTTGTATATATAAACATATAGAAATTGGAACTGACCCTGGATACGGGTTCTAGGAGGGTCTAGTTCGCGCTCATTGGAAGAAATGTTTTCAAAATTTAAAAGTCGTGATCTTCTCATTGCTGAATTTTCCTACGACAATTCACTAAAAATGACAAAAATTGTTTACAAAGAAACCGCTTACAGAACATTTCACAAAAATTCGCTTTAAAATATTATTTCTACCGACATTCGTTAAAAAAGCTGGCATTCAATATTTTTTTAAATCTCTAAAACAATGTGTTTGCATGAAAATTCATTAAAACATTATTGTAGAGGGTTTCCGTTGGAAAAATATTCCGCCAGAACTTCGTTGAATAATTTTTCAGGCAGGAATTCGAAACAAATTTTTCTTCCAAGAAAATTTATTAAATTTATTTATAAGAAAATTCGCCATTAAAACAACATTTTGTACAAAAAAAATGTTAATAAGAATAAATTAATTAAATTAAAAATGTTAAAAATCTGATGTAAATACAAAAATAGATACTTTTTCTGCGGCTTGACCGAGAAAATTCTTTTGCCTGGCGATGCTGTGAAAAGCGAAACCGATTGTGGAGAAGAAAGTAAACAGTTCCGAAGTCACAGATAAAGTCTCTACACCTGTGTTAACTATGGAACAGTTTTACCAAGTAAGAGCAACAACAGCAGCTACTAGCAATTGAACTAAAAGTTTTAAAAGTCCTTATTTTTCCATTAGTGATTTTGTCAACAAAAATTCGATAATTTTTTTTTTGAATTACATAATCTGATCAGATAGCGTTACAATTTAATTAAAAACCAAAAAAAAGGTAAAAATATTTAAAAAAATTTAGTCACCACTGAAATTTGAAGCCACGTTTCTTCGCTCAAGAGTTAGTCTGTTAACCTGGAGACCAACCTTGAATTCAAAGTGAAGTATAATAAAACGTAGATATCCCATAATAGTCTGCAATTATTTATTTGTAATATGTCTCGTCTATTTTAGATGCATTTTTTCAAAATATTTTAATCAAATAAGCAGAGTAACAGTTGAAACATAAATATAGAACCTTCAAAAATACATCTCTTGCAATATTTACCATTAATAAACCGCATTAGTTATAGAAGCTTTATAAAGATTACAAATTTTCATATTTTAAAGTGATTTTTATCGTACTTCTTGACCTTTTTGCGCCAAACAAAATTAACTTTGTACCGTCTATTATATTTTGTTTAACATATACAACATTTTGGTCTTGTGTCATTTTCTGATCATCAATGGACCCAAAATGTTTTTCGTTAAATACTTATAACTTTTTTCTTTTGACATACCGATCTTAATTTTGGCACGTGGTTTACGTTTTACAATGTAAACCTGCGTACCAACTTTGGATGTCATAGCGGTGTTATTTTTGGAGATACAACAATTTTTTTGAAAGGGAACCCAAAATTTTCCCGGTAAAACCGGTCCAATTTTCCTGACTAACGAAGCCACTTACAAAAGAAAGGTATCTACCAAATTGTATCAAAATCGGCCTATTATTTTTGAGTTATCGGTGTGATACACATGTATATGTGTTCATACACACGTTACCTTTGTAGAGACTATAGTACGTACTCAATTTGAAATTTTTAGTTTTATGTAAAATTTAAAATTTATTGGCATTTAAAAATGTATGAGCTTACAAGTATCCAGTCAGGATTGAATAAATTAAGACCACATGGTGAAGGCTTCCGTTTTCTAAACTAGGGTTAATAATTTTTTAGCTTTATGTATGTGGCCTAATTAATGAAGAGCAGAAGCTACAACAAAATAAAAAGCCGTTCGGGAGAGTAGTGGTTGGGGCGGCAAGGCGACAGGTTATAATGATCAAATTTTCGCAGCAAACGTTTTTAGCAAGTGTTTCTAGAAAAACCGTTTAATAATTTTCGTAGAAAAAATTCGTTTAGCAAATTTTTGTTTTTTATTCTAGCGTTTTTTCTGTAAAGAATTTTTTGCGAATTGTTTATAAAAACATATTTTTAACAAGTTTTGTTCAAAAAATTCCAAATTTTTATGTACAAAAATTACCTATTGAACCATTTTTTTCACGAATTCTTGTGTAAATTTTTTAGCAAATCTTGGAAAAAACATGTTTTTGCGGAAATTCCCAGAAATTTTGTATTTGCTCTTCAGGGAGAAAAATTGAATGAGCTGAATATTATAGGACCCAGGACCAAAACCTGGGTCATTTTCAATTATATAAAACAGATTTTAATGAACTTTAGCACACGTGGATTCTTTGTGTAAATGCCTTGGGCTAAGGACGTTGGCCAGGCAAGGCGGGCCAAATTTCAGGAGAAATTTAAAAAGTTTTATTTCGGAAAATATTTGTATTTGCAAATAAGAAAGTTATTTTGATGGAATTTAGTAAGTACAAATGTTTCTACTATAAAGATCATATTATCTGCCAATTTGGATGCCTTTTATTAAGAACATTTTACGAAAATGACCCAAATCGCATTTGCTGCGTTAGAACTTTTTTACATTTTGTTGGGCAACTAACTAATTTAGATTTATTTAAGGTCAACTTTATATAAAAATTGCATAACCCTACAGTATTAGCACTTTTAAGTAAGCTTCAATAATCCTTAAGTCTTTATTTGCAAATAGACTAAATGATACAATGTATAACATATATTAAATTATACATTTTTTGAAACCTACCTATATAAATCTACAATACTAAACTTACGAGTAACACTATTTTATTAGTTCAGTTAAAATTATATGCAATTCAAGCATCTACTGAAAATGATGTATTTCCAATAAATTGGACTATAAAACAAAAAAAGTTGCATCATTAAAGACATTTCACCGAATTGCCTAAAACATTTTTATAGTAAAAGTCTTCGCTAAAAAATGAGTTAAGCAATCACTACATTTAAAAAGTATTACATTTTTCCACTGAAGCTACCTCTGACTGCTTCATATGATTTACAATTTGTAAAACTAAAAAAGCTGTATATCTCATAGAAAGTTACAATTAAGCACAAACTTCTGGTAAAATTTTTGAATATTTTAATAACAAAATTTTAATTGTCTTATTATCTTCATCTGATTGCTGAATGCTTAAAATGGAAATTTCTTATATATATATATATATATATATATATATATATATATATATATATATATATATATATATATATATATATATATATATATATATATATATATATCTATATAATCCTCTTAAACATAAAGACAGGTCACATACTAGTCAAATTGACATATAAACACGCAGAAACATTCACAAATAATAAGTGAAAACCTGTAATCTAATTGTCTTAATATCTTTATTATAATACTGCACATACTGTTTTTAATGGAGGAAATTTATAGACATATATTATTGTTACTTTTAACGAAGTAGATCTATACATTATCTTCTTACATAAGGACACAGGTCACATGTTAGTCAGATTGACACACACATAAACACGCAGAAACATAAACCAATAATAATGTTACACAAAATTACATAGGTAATTGTGAAAAAGTAATTTTGAACGTAATTTAATCTATAGTGACATTATACATTATCATTAATATTTGTTATTTAATATCATAACTTTTATTCTCGTACAAAAACAAATTCGTTATAATGATTCCAACGATTTTCTTCAGCATCTACCCCAGGCTTTAATTCAGCTGCGCTGCCTGCAGTACCAGAACCACAACTACCTCTCAATTTGAATCCTTGTTCTATAAGCATGTCAAATGCTTGCTCCAGAAACGAATGTTTTAGAAAGAATCTAGACGTATATCTTTCGGACTGACCATGATCAGGATCTCTGCTTTCATTTAGAGTTTCACCAAATACGTCTCTACATAGGGCTACTCTACCAGATACTAGAATTCTAGAAAGTTTTCTAAACTTAACATCTGCTAATCCATCTTTCCCAAACTGAAAACTCCCCCTATAACCAATTGTAATGACACCTGATGGTTTGTTGCGGTTCTCATCAGTAATAGCTTCCACTAAACCCGGAAGCATATACTTTAATGCCTCATTTTTTAGCCGCTCCCTTTCCCGAAAACATTCAGGTAATACGAGTGACCTGTCACGTAAGAAGTCCAAAATATATCTAAATAAAACACCATCTCGATCCAAAAAATAACGTCCTTTTGAATCTTTTGCTATAGATTCTTGACCTGTAAATATTAAGTACAATAGGGAATCAGGGTAGCTAGTCAATGTAGCTACTGTAGTCGTATAGCACACACCACCAACGTTCAGATCCACTACTAAAGGAAACTCACCCACGCCCGACATGCTGACACGGTGCCTGCGTAACACACACTAAGCAGAAAATTGGTTTTAGTAGTCTGCGACAGCGCATCGAGATATTTATAAAAAAGTATTTTCCTCAGATATATATTGCAGTTTTCTTCTTCAAGACATTATTAAAAATCGTAATTTTTCTTTACTATATAGAAATAATTTCAAATACGGCGATGCTTAGTTTAACCTATATTTTATATATAAAATGTACAAAATCAATAACAGGATAAATTGAGCACTCGCCTAAAGCACATAAAGATACAGTGTGTCCCACAGTAGAATGAACAGTGGCTTTCCAATATTTTAAGTTTACAATATTTAAGAAACATTTAGTAGGTATTCTTTTCAATATTGACTATAATCAGTTTAACAAATTTTCGACAAAAAACGCCTCTATAGAACTTTTATAAAATTTCTTTAGTTCGCACTAAAAACTCACTTTCGGGATCAGTTTCAATATATATATATATATATATATATATATATATATATATATATATATATATATATATATATATATATATATATATATATATATATATATATATATATAGGCTGTCCCAGAATATGTGGGCAATCTCTCAGATCCGGATACAGCACAAAAAAAGCACAACAAGTTCTTATAATTTTTTTCCTACGGCCCTTTCGTGCGGAGATGCAGGATCCTAAAAGACGCCCCCGAAAATCGATTTTTTTAAAAATAACTTTTAAAATACTTTGTGGAATTTAATTATGTTCTTCAGCACGATGGACAATAAATAAGACTCATTTAAAAAATCCATGAAAATAATTTGGCTTATTTGGTTTGCCGGTGACGGACTAGCTTAAGTACGCAGTGATGTCAATTTTTACACCCTTTACGATGAAGGCACAAAAATAATATTTTTAGTTATCTTGAAACTTATAAAAAAAGGTACTTTTTACTTTACTTATTGATAAAATGAACTGTTTTCAAGAAAAAAATTTTTTGTTTAACAAGTTATTTATTACATCCGTTGAGATAATTGAACCGATAAAATTTGCATTCATTCTGTACCCATTTAAATAAATGCCACTTCAATTTACATTAACTTTTTGCTGCTTTTTTGCTGCTGCATGGTTGTATTTTTGACAAGTACCGATGTAAATAATTAATATGCCAGTGTCTGTCAGTTAGCGGTAGATTGTTGAAACTTGCGATAGTTCTCTTATTTTAGCGAATTTTTGTTTAATTTGCTAATGAGGAGATCTGTGTTTATATATATATATATATATATATATATATATATATATATATATATATATATATATATATATATATATATATATATATATATATATATATATATCCGACCGATTACCCCACAAATAATGGACCAATCTTGATCAAATTTGGTGAGTACCTTCCTTTTGCAAGTGGCTTGGATAGGTTCGTTAGCCAAGAAAATCGGACCATCTTTTCCCGAAATTTTTTTGTATTTTCCTTCTAAAAAAAATTCATATCTCCTGAAATAACAAAGTGAGGGCAACCAAATTGGAAAAATAGTGCGTAAGGCAGTCATGACCTTAGCCGTCACTAGGCGGCTATATGGAAAAACGTGGGGACTAAGACCTAGTATGGCCCACTGTCTGTACACAAGGGTCCTCAGACCATCGTTAACATATGCGGCACTGGTCTGGTGGCCTAAGGTGACCCAATCGAGTGCCAAACAAAAACTACGCTGGAGAACAGGGAGGTGGCGCTGTGGGCCTTCCTAGATATAGAAGGAGCCTTTAGCAACACCTCGTTCGGATCGGTTCTGGCAGCTGTCCGGGAGCGTGGAATAGAGGAGACCCGCTGCAGGTGGATCGGTTCCATGCTCAGGGACAGGGCGGTGTTCACCTAACTTGCGGGAGGGATTCTGCTGGCCGTGGTCGCGGCGTGGTGTCCGCAGGGGAGCGTTCTGTCTCCCTTGCTCTGGTGCCTAGTCGTGGACGGCCTGCTGGGGAGGATCTCGGGAGGGGGGTATGAGGTACACGGCTATGCGGACGACATTGTCATCATAGTTCGAGGAAATGTTACACAGTCAGTGTGGGAGCGCATGCAGACTGCACTGAAAGTGGTGGAAGAGTGGACGGTTGATCAAGGGCTCGGGGTGAGCCCCGAGAAAGCAACCGTCGTACCGTTTACGAGGAGGAAGTGCGACAGCCACAGAACTCTCACTCTGTACGGTAGGAGCATTCCAATGGCCAGGGAGGTAAAATATCTTGGGGTCGTATTGGACTCTAAGCTAAGCTGGCATGGTCACATTGGAAAAATACTGCGTAAGGCAGTCATGACCTTAGTCGTCACTAGGCGGCTATATAGAAAAACGTGGGTACTAAGACCTAGTATGGCCCACTGTGTGTACACAAGGGTGGTCAGACCATCGTTAACATACGCGGCACTGGTCTGGTGGCCTAAGGTGACACAATCCAGTGCCAAACAAAAACTAGGCAAGATCCAAAGGATGGCTTGCCTAGGCATCACAGGGGCCATGTCTTCAACCCCAACAGCCGCCATGGAGGTGTTGCTGAATCTGCCCCCCCCCCCCCTACACTTAGTTATTATGGGGGAGGCCAGACTAGGACTATACAGACTAGCCTGCAATGGTAGACTGAAGATCAACCCAGGCTTCAGGGGCTACTGCAAAATTCAGGAGATCGTGAAGGAGCCCATGCTTGAAATAAGGTCCGACTTCGCGAGCCGCGAATGTGCAGGGAAAACAACTTTACAGTGGAAATCTCCGACCGCGAGACATGACGGGTGGAGACGCCGGACAAACCACGGGACGCGCTCGTCTGGTTCACGGACGGATCCGGCGGGGAGCGTGGGACGGGGGCAGGTGTTTACTCGGAAGGACCGAGGGTAAGTCATAGTATTTCGCTCGGAGCCCATGCAACGCTGTTTCAGGCCGAGATGTACACCATCTTGCACTGTGTGCGGAAGAACAAGAGGGGGGGCTACACCAACAAGCGGATCCTCATACCCACAGACAGCCAGGCAGCCCTTAAGGCACTAAGTAGCCCACGGGTAAATTCCTGTCTGGTGAGTGAGTGCCGAGACGAGACGAGCGACCTGGCTGGGCAGAATAAGGTGACCCTCATCTGGGTGCCGGGTCACTCGCGGGTCAAAGGCAATGAAGAAGCTGACAGTCTCGCGAAGAGAGGGTCAGCAGAACCATTTATGGGACCAGAACCGGCCCTGGGCGTGTCAAAGACCACTGCCAGGGGAGCCATTAAGTCCTGGGTCAGAAACCAACACAAGGTGTACTGGGCGGACTGTCCAGGGCTCAGACATGGGAAGTCAATAATTGACGGACCCAGTTCAAAGAGAGCTGTCGAGCTGCTAAATCCTAGCAGAGGATAGCTCAGAAACACAACAGGTCTCTTGACGGGACACATGGCCGTCAAGAAACACCTGCATAAAATGGGGCGGTTCGAAGGGGAACTCGCATGCAGACTCTTCGGCGAGGGGGAGGAATCAGCCCAGCACATCTTGTGCGAGTGTAAAGCTCTGGACCGCAAAAGACAACTGATCTACGGTCAGTCTTGACCGGAGACAGAGCAATATAAAACTTCACCCTACCAATCGCTGTGCAGACTAGTTTAAGGCACAGTGATTTTGGAATGGGTGGAGTAAGACTAAGGGTATGCACAATCAACCAAAGGTTGCAGTTCTATCGGGGCGGCAAGGCCGCGAATGAGCCCTGAAGGGAAAAAAGGCAACCAAATTTGAAATGCGTGTTTGCATTATAAAGAGTGAACCCTGTACCAAAATTTAGGCCTCTAGATTTAAAGACAAAGAAGTTATGGGCAGGTAAAGAAACAAATTTTGGCGTTTTCCTTAAAACGTCAAACTCGCAATTTTAAACGTCAAAATTGGCAATGTTTAGGCAAAGAAGTGAAACAAACACGGATTTTGAAAAGAAAATGTTACAAGAAGAGTGTTCTGCAAACCCTTAAGTTTCAGATTCAACTGCCATTGCCCTTCATTTTACTAAAATATTGACAGAAAATTCATTTCAAATAGACCCTTTCTTTGATGCTGTGGCTGTCGGTTTAGTTAACTTGATGCTTTCGCTGTAGGTTTAGTGAAGTTTATGGTTTCACGGTCTATAATTTTTTGTAGCTAATTTTCGTAGAAGAAATGCGCTAATGCATTTTTGCATTGTTTATCGAAATATGATGCGTTTGTAAGAAAAAAAATCTGGACGCAGTAAGTGCGTTTTGGTAGCGAATTTTCGATAAATTTGCAGTTTAGCTCCCGAACGCTTTTCAAAAAACTGTTTATAGAAACCTGCCTAGGGCTCTCCCTGGATCCACAAACCCCAAGAAAAATTTCTTGTTCCACCCCCCCACCCCCCCCCCCCCCAAGGAAGTGACGAACCACGAGTGAGTAGGGGTGTATAGTTTTTTTAGCTAATTTTCGTAGAACAAATTCGTTAATGCATTTTTGCATTTTTTAACGAATTCTGATGCGTTTGTAAGAAAAAAATCTGGACACAGTAAGTGCGTTTTGGTAGCGAATTTTCGGTAAATTAGCTCCCGAACGCTTTTCAAAAAACTGTTTTCAGGAACCTGCCTAGGCTCTCCCCTGGATCCACAAACCCCAAGAAAAATGTTTTGTTCACACTCCCCAAGGAAGTTATGGGACCAAGAGTGAGTAGGGGTGTATAATTTTTTTAAAGCTAATTTTCGTATAACAAATTCGTTAATGCATTTTTGCATTTTTTATCGAAATATGATGCATTTGTAAGAAAAAAATCTGAACGCAGTAAGTGCGTTTTGGTAGCGAATTTTCGATAAATTTGCAGTTTAGCTCCCGAACGCTTTTCAAAAAACTGTTTACAGAAACCTGCCAGATTGATGCCTGCTCATTGCATTTGCTATTAAAAACATGTTAATGGAAATTCACTTCCATAACACATTTGCTGCATCCAGACTTTTGAAAAATGTTTATATATTTTCAAACAATAAATTTATTTCGATGAAATATGGTACATCGTTTCTACTATATAGGCAACCAAGTTTGATGCCTGCTTTCATCAAAGAAAGACATTTGCTATTAAAAATATTTTAAAGAAAATTTGCTACCATAACGCACTTGCTGCGTCCAGAGATTTTTCTTATTCCTCTGATTTAATTTATTTGCCCTAATGGTATTTACGTTTCCTGAATATGCCGACATCTATTTAATGTACGGACTTGCATCATGTACTGCCTTAGAAGCCAGAAGGCTTTAGTATGAGAAACGATTTCCAAGTCGAAGAATTTCTGATAGGAAAACTTTTGAGAGAGTGGATCATCGTTTAAGAGAAACGAATAAATATTACAATTTACTTGTTAATTATTGCATTGGCGTACTTTTTGAGTAGGTAATATAGGTAAAATAACGTAAATTACTTTAGGACACAATTATGGAAATCGAATCTGAAGAAAATATCCTGTTGCTGAAGAAAATATCCTAAATTCCATAGAAGCTGATCCTCCAACAAGTGTTTGGAAATTGGCTGCTCAGTTTAATTTCCCAAAATCTACGGTTTTTTCAATTTTAAAGAGCAACAGTTGCATCCTTATCACCTGCAGAAGGTCTGTACACTTCTTTCTGAAGACTTTCCACGAAGGGTGGAACATTCTAACTAGGTTCTAGATATGCAATCTAGTGCAGTTCTCTTGACGAACGAACCTGGATTTTGTAGTGTATGAACCCTTATAGTTTAGCAGCCTTGGTCGGTAAGCAGTGACGTTATAACTGTCAATCATTTTGTGCTGACTTTTGTGTGAACTGTCATATTAGCAGGCTGTATTTAAATATTCACATAATAATACGTAATGTAACTTGTAGTAACGAGTGCTTAGAATATGTAGTTATTTTTACAAGTGTTCACTCTCTCAACCCTCCTCAACCTCGGCTACACTTCATTGGCGACGAGGATGGGATTGTTCTCTTGCTGAGATCCCTGAGTTATCTATATTAGTGTTAATACAGAGAGTATGTTCGTGAGAGTAATGACAGGAATCATAGGCAGTTTGGGCGAATTCAACCCCAACAAACCATCTGATTGGGATATTTACGCAGAGCGGGTGAAGTTTTACATGGAGGCCAACAACATTAACGAAGACGATCGGAAACGTGCAGTTTTTCTCAGTGTTTGTGGAGAAGCAACGTACGAAATTGTAAGATCTCTAGTGTCCCGAGAAAGTCCGGCAGACAAGACCCTAGAAGAAAGTCTGAGCTTACTGAAGAAGCACTTCACACCCAAAAAATCAGAGATTATGCAGAGATTCATGTTTCACAAGCGAGATCAGAAGGTCGGTGAGTCGATTGCATGCTACATTGCCGAGCTTCGTAGATTAGCTGAATATTGCAATTTTGGCACAACGTTAGAAATTATGCTTAGAGATCTCTTAGTTTGTGGCATTAGAGACGAAGGTATTCAGAAACGGTTGCTCGCAGAATCTGATCTAACCTTAAATTCAGTGGAGAAAATCGTTTTAACATGTGAAACGGCGGAAAACCAGACCTTGGAACTGCATCACGTAAACGGAAATGTCATAGACAATGACAATGTTGCCAACATCAAATCACAAGACAGAAGAATGTCAACTCAGACAGAATCGCGTTCCGAAGAACAGAATAAATTCACAAAACCGTGTTTTCGCTGCGGAGGACAACATTTGTCAACTAATTGTGCTTTTGTCAATCAGGAATGCCGTTTTTGTAAGAAAATTGGTCACATCGACCGTGTGCGTTTGTCCAAAAAACGGCAAGACGCGCGTCGCGTGGAGCAAGTGCAAACTACCGAAGACAACATTTCGATCGACAATATCTTCACACTGAACAGTTCAGTGAAGAAAGTGTGCACCTCAGTGACTGCCAAAATCAATGATATTTCGTGCGAAATGGAAATCGATTCCGGTGCGGGCGTGTCGATCATTTCTCTGCGCGTTTTCAACAAATTATGGCCTCGAAATAAACCTCACTTGAACAAAGCTGACAAGATACTGAGGGACTACCACGGCAACAAAATTAGCATTGCAGGCACATGTCACGTGGACGTGGAATACGGCCAATTTAAAGATTTACTGCCGATAACCGTATTAAACGTTACGTCAAGCAGTCTTATAGGGAGAGAATGGTTCGAGCCACTGGGAATTCAAATCACTGGTGTATTGTCTGTGTCAGCGTTAAATGCAGAACCGCAGCTACAGAAATTATTACACGAGTTCAGTGACATTTTCAAAGAGTTAGGGGCGTACAAAGGTCCTCCGGTGCGTCTACCTTTGACCAGGACGTAACGCCTATCTTGCTGAAATGCAGAAAAGTTCCGTTCGCCTTACGCCACAAGGTAGATGCAGAGCTAGAAAGGTTGCAAAAACAAGGTATTCTAGAACCTTGTGCACACCCAGTCTGGTCGACACCGATCATACCAGTCGTCAAATCAAATGGCGAGTTGAGGATATGCGGCGATTATAAATGTACACTCAACAAAGTTTTGAGCCCAAACAATTACCCAATTCCTTCTGTAAATCAATTACTGGTATCACTTGGGCAAGGGCAAATTTTTGCCAAACTAAATCTTTCCCAGGCTTATCAACAGCTCAAGGTAGATGATTTTTGAGCAGATGCCCAGACTATCATCACGCAGAAAGGTGCATTTCGTGTGCGGAGATTGCAGTTTGGAGTCAGTGTCGCTCCTCAGATTTTCCAGAACTTCATGGACAACCGTTGCAGTGGTATCGATGGAGTCTGTGCATATTTCGACGATGTGGTTATGGCAGCAGAAGATGTAACCCAGTTAACTGACAGACTGAGGAAAGTTTTCACTAGATTTTTAGAAGATGGATTGCGACTGCGCAAAGATAAATGTACTTTTGGAGTAAAGTCGGTGAATTTCCTAGATTTCAAAGTGGATGCAAATGGCATTCATCCGACATCAGAGAAGGCAACGCTATTCAAAATGCCTCCAGCCCACAAAATAAGCAAGAGTTGCAAGCGTTCCTGGGACTTTTCAATTTTTACCATGTTTTCTTGAAAGATAAAGCCACCGTAGGCGAGTCCTTGCATAGGCTGTTACATAACAATGTCAAATGGCATTGGACAAAGTCGCACGACGAAGCCTTCAGAAAATACAAAGGCTACTATCTTCAAATCCACTTTTAGTACATTACGACGAGAAGAAGCCTTCGATCATGACATGTGATTCGTCACCTTATGGATCTGGAATAGTTTTAAGCCACATAATGCCAGATGGTAGCGAAGCACCAGTTGCCTATCATTCTCGTACACTGACAGCATCCGAGAGAAACTATGCACAGATAGACAAAGAAGCATTGGCGATAATAATGAAAGTTCAGAAGTTTCACGACTATATCTACGGCCGAAAAGTAAAAATTGTGACAGACCACAAGCCCTTGCTAGAAATATTGGGCGAGTCAAAGGCTGTTCCAGAATTGTTATCACCACGTATGCAAAGATGGACACTGCTACTGAACAACTACAATTATACATTGAACTACAGAGCTGGAGGAGAGATAGCCAACGCAGTTGCATTAAGCAGACTTCCACAGAGAATTTCAGAATCCGTTACTTCCTCGGACATTGGATATATTCTGATGATCGAAACGATGCCAAGGTCAGTAATAAAGGCCGATACAGTTGCCAAGTTAACGGCAACAGATCCAGTATTAAGCAAAGTCTTACCATGGGTTACAAATAGATGGCCTTCAAAAATAGAAGATACATTCAAGCCATTTTCAAGTCGTAAACCCGAATTATCAGTTTATTAGAAGTGTTTGCTTTTGGGAAGCAGGGTAGTAATTCCTCAGAGAGCAGAGAGCTGGAAAAGAAGTCTTACAAATGCTCCATTCATCACACCCAGGAGTTGTGCGAATGAAAGCTCTAGCTCGAAGCTATGTTTGGTGGCCAGGGATGGATCAAGACATAGAGGCAACAGTAAATTTATGTCACGCTTGCCAAATGCGCAGAGATGCACCACCCAAGGGTCCATTACATCCGTGGGAGTGGACGACAGAACCCTGGAGCAGGTTACACATTGATCACACAGGACCATTCGAAGGCAAGATATTTCTCATCATAGTGGATTCTTATTCGAAGTGGTTAGAGGTGAAAATAGTTCCATCTACGTCAAGTGAGTCGACCATCAAGGTTTTACGTGAAACATTCGCAGTGCTTGGAATCCCAAATGTCATCGTAAGCGCAACGCATCTGGGTTCACCTCAGAAACTTTCAAAGAATTTCTGGAAAAAAATGGAATCCGTCAGGTAACAGTTGCTCCTTATTATCCGTCTTGAAATGGCCAAGCAGAACGCATGGTCGGGTTCACGAAGGAGTCATTGTCAAAAATATCAGGTGACTGGAATGTCAAACTGGCGAGATTTTTGATTGGTCAGCATTCAACCCCTTCGTGCAGTACAGGGTACAGTCCAGGGGAACTCTTGTTTAGAAGGAATATTCGAACTTGTCTCCGTCGCTTACACCCAGATTTCGCTAAGGATATGCGAGTCAGTCAAGAAGAGAAGTGGTCAGGCAAAACCTCGAGCCTTCCAGCAGGACGACCTAGTGTACGCCAGATAGTATACCGGTGCCGATCAGTGGATGCCAGCACAAATAACAGAAGCTATAGGACCTTTGTCTTATAGAATCTCCACTGAACAAGGTGCCATATTTCCGAGACACGTGGATCAACTTAGACCTCGCAGAGCGTAGAGGTAACACCCAACACCAACGCCAGGCCAAGCAGGATCACTTCGAGACCCGCATAATTGGATGATTATGTTCCATAATCGGGGGGAGGGGTGTAGTGTATGAACCCTTATAGTATATCAGCCTTGGTCTGTAAGCAGTGATGTTATAACTGTCAATCATACTGTGCTGACTTTTGTACGAACTGTCATATTAGCAGGCTGTATTTAGATATTCACATAATAATACGTAATGTAACTTGTAGTAACGAGTGCTTAGAATATATAGTTATTTTTACAAGTGTTCACTCACTCAACCCTCCTCAACGTCGGCTACACTTCAGATTTAGAAAAAATGAAATCATAAACTGCCATAGTCTGCAGATATGGACAGAAAAAATCCACATGCTTCTATTGTGACGCACCATCAGCACCAGTTTCAACCCATTGAAAAGATTTGAGTTTTAGGTCTTCCTCGCTCATATTTAAGAATCGAGTAGACTCAGGATAATGTTTTACTATGAGCTCTATTCAACCCAATAACATTTCGAATATATATTAATGGAGAGCCCCTACAGACTACCTCCACGTGGTGCCCTCTGGATAGGTAGTTTGGTCTCACATGTTGAAGATTGTTAAATTCTGATTCGGCAGCAATAAAGGCAACCTTTGCAACTTCCTATAAGCTTTATATTTGGTAATTGAATTTTGTTATATAATGTAATCAAATTTAAGCTGTCAATTTCAATTTAGTTTCAATAAGAAAATCGCATTTTAATGCAAGCACAAGTTATAAACTTATTTGTCATATAATGCATTGTACAAATGTATGTATGTAAGGCTAGATGCATTCTCACAACAATTAGAACCGTAGACCGGTTTCGCTCTAATTAGACCTCGTCAGTACGGCATACTAATTGTTGAAAAAATACACCTATAAAGTAATACGGCTATGGTAGCCAGCCTTCTAACACTAAGTGAGTGGTGAACCTTACATACTTTGTCCCTATATAATAAATGGGTAGAAATGGGCCAGGGCTAACAATTTACTAAAATTGTTATTTGTATGTATACAGTCCCTATTTTTTTAACACTTTGTGTTATTTGGAGCTGGCGTGACAACATACTTCTTGGTTCCGCAACTAGGTGGCGACACGTTCACCACTCACTTAGTGTTGGAAGGCTGGCTACCATAACCGTATTACTTTATAGGTGTATTTTCGTACATCTATCATTTAATTATCCTCCCCCTCTGATTCTGCTAATCAGGTCATACCTGCAACAGAGGAAATTCCAGGTCAAACATCTGGGAGCCAGATCTAGAACGTACTCAGCCACGGCTGGACTCCCGCAGGGTTCTGCTATCTCCCATCTGCTGTACAATATATTTTTCGCAGACATTCCGACAGCGCCCCTAAACGTGACGTACGCACTGTGCGCAGACGACACTACCATCCTCAGCAGCTCCACTCAGCCGAGGATAATAACCGAACGACTTCAGACCGCCGTAGTCGAGCGGCAAGACTGGTATAGGAAATCCTGTCTAGCCATAAAACCCAATAAATGTTCAGCAGTCCTATTTTCCAAGAGGAGACACACACCGCACGAACACGTACCGTTAGACAACCGTCTAATTCCCTGGCAAGATTCCGCCAAATACCTCGGGGTTTTCCTCGACAAACACTTAACATGGCGCCCCCTTGTCCAACACGTCCGACGAAAAGCCTCGATGTTCATCTCGAAGCTGTGCCCACTTCTAAATAGAAATTCCAAATTATCCATGAACAATAAATTGCTCATGTACAAAGTCATCATCCGGCCAGCGATGACCTATGCATCCCCTGCATGAGCCACTGCGGCTGCAACACACATCAAGACCCTTCAAATCACCTAGAATAAAATTCTGAGAATGGTTACCGGAGCGCCATGGTTTGTCAGAAACAGTCAGATTCACTCTGACCTGAAAATGCCTTCGATACTTGAGTTTATAACTCAACTATCCACAACTCAGTTCACAAAAGCCGCTTCTCACCCAAATGCTCTTCTCCGTAGTGCGACCGACTACAATGAGCAACTTCCACATAAGCATAAGCGTCCAAAGCTTATACTTACCTGCTAACGCCCCCGCGGCAAAAACATAATGGAAACATTCAAACCCAAACGTCATTGCGTGCAATCTTCCCGACGGCGGTATCGACTAAGGTCCGGTACTCCTTGGGAGGGAGTTTTAGTGAGTATAAGTCTCACAGTACCTCATAACCCCCGTGGTTTTTCGGATTTTCCAGCTCTTAAATAGTATAAATAACTAATTTTCTGACGATGTCCTGATATAGATACTATATGCATGTGTGTATTTTTGAGTTCGTGTTACTAAAATTGTCGGGCCCTATAAAAGTGACTGATAAAAGCGACCTTTTTTGAAACAGACGTAATTGTGTGAGACGCGACAACTGTTTGGTAAAATTTGTGTATGTCCCGATAAATATAACATTCTTTTACCTCGTACAGGTAGTAAGTGACTTGTCCCTGGTTTTATAAATAGTGTCTCTGTTGTTATTTTTTACTGCTCCATCTGCAAGGGTTATTGACGGGGAATAACGGTACATTATTTTTACTTGGGCACTAAAGCAGATAGCGTTTGGTTTTAGGTAGTATATTATGTTTCAAAGAATATTGAGATATTGTTAAAGTTATTTATTAGGGAAATTCCATGGGAAACATTCGCTCTTTTTTCAAACGAAACAACTCATATTTGGGATGGAAACATTAGTTTATATATTTTTTACATACATAAATTTATGTATATATCAGAAAACAAATTAATATCTAGGAAACGTTTCAGACATTGTTTTTATAAACATGAAACATTCACTAGTAAGTTACCCAAATGTTTCTCTTTCATAGTGAAAACGACCCATGTCCTACCTAAAATTTGTTTCATTGAAACATTTCCGTCGAATGTTTTAATAATGGTTCAAAACATACCTGCACAATGTTTTCAGAAAGTTGCTGGAATGTTTCTGATCAAAGTAATGATAGCCTCTCTAGAATGCTTTATGTAATGTTTTGAAATACACACACACACACACACACACATATATATATATATATATATATATATATATATATATATATATATATATATATATATATATATATATATATATATATATATATATATCACTTCTAAAACAATACAAAAACTAATGACACTAAATATGTTATAAATATTTTAGTAATACAATGCAAAATTTAAAAAAACTTAAGTCTTGACAATTGAGTTTACAAGACTTGAATTATGTTTAATTTTTGCATACATTATATAAGTTCTAGTTGGTATAGGTACCTACTCAACAAATTGAAAATACTAAAAATATTTGTGACATATTTGAGAAATTAGTTCATATTGTTTTCTACAGAAAAAAGATATACACTTATGTTTATTATTTATTTATATAACAAAATTCAACACGCCTCTTAAAATCGCCATCTACAAATTCCTGTACTAGCTGTACTATTTGTATGGGTGATTTTTTTTTCTTTTTCTTTTTAGCAAAGGTACCACAGATTTTTGTGAAACACTGTGTAATGTAGCAACTTAATTTGTAGACAGATGAGGGGTTTAATGAAAAGACAACATTATATCTAAGCTACAGCCGTTTTGGTCTTCCTATTCTTGGCTTATCTTTGACACTACCAGTTTCGTTAATTTTTTTCAATATTGTGGAAACACACCCTTCATTAATTTGCGGCCAGACTCATGAAAAAACAGGCACATTTCATTACAAAGCTTCCTGTCACCGTAGTCCAACATCACTAATATTACAATTCTTAGCTTTTCGCTCAATTCTGCCATAATAAAAATTATTATTAATTTGTGCAGGTTCTCTATTTTCTAATATGAAGCTCTCTAAAGTATTACAAACTACAGATAACTGACAGAAAACAATGCTTAAAATTGGCGGCTACAAATACTATCACATTTTTTCAATTGGTAGCTTGATAAGAAATTGATTAAAGAAATTCAACCGCAGGTAATTTTTAAGAAACTTTTATTTTTATTTTTTTCTTATTAATCCCGATTGCATTTTCATAGTGGCGTTTCTAAGAAGGAGATGTTCTTTCTGTAAATGCAAAAAAATCATTGCCATTTAAAAAAAGATCTAGTTGTCCCAGAAAACTTGAATAGCGCCAGTTTGTAGCAAAAAAACATGACGAAAAAGTTTTGTTGAAACATTTTGTTTTAAAACGAATATTTCAGGAAATGTGTGTGCCTTTCCATACTTTTTACAAACACTGTATATGCTAATACATAAATATACCGTGTGCGTGACGTATATGTTGTACCTTTCTTAAATCCTTTGAACCCTGATCTCCAAACTTACCTGTTACTAATTCATACATATTTCTAATATTCAGGGTATTACATAACGTGATGTCAGTAATGAAAGGAGTTAATCTGTCTATAATTTAGAGAAGAAAAATATCTATAAACATGTGTCTATTTTTGCCTAATTTTTGAAATACAGTGTTAAAATTTTGTTTGTTTTGATAGGTACTTAAACTGTTAAGTAGATTATCTATTTTTATAAAATTTGGTGTGTCTAAATTCGGGCTAGAGCCACATATTTGAGGAGTAAAATTTTTTTTCATTTTTAACCAGCCGCACCCCCATAAATATGACCTTGACGTACTATTTGAAATAAAAATACAATACGCCGCTACTTTTTTCAAAAGCAAAAACTATTCTCAGAATAGTGCTATACTTTATATTAAAAAAGGTTTCCTAACTCTTTTTGTGTCTAAAACTGCTTTCCAGCAAGGAAAAAACTACAAAAGCTTGTGATTCTCTTAACTAAGTTGTTCAAAGGTAATTCCAAAGATATAATTAACAGTTAATTATCACTGCTAACGATGACAAAGTAAAAAAAAGGATGTTCAAACTGGCACTATTTTCTGTTTGGCAAACGTCATATCTTCTAATAAGCTCTACAATGCATGGATTTCTAATAACCTGAGGCAAAATTTCTCTGCAGGCACGAGTAATTTTGTTAATAAAATCCTTCAAATTTCTTGGTTGGACAAAATAGACCACATATTTTACATAACCTCTTCAAAAATCAAATGGTGTCAGGTCAGGCGAGTTCTTGGGCTACCTGGCGGTTCCCTATCCGCCTTGTTCAAAAGATAGTTTAAAAGATTTGACATAGATATTAGGATAAACAGTTATGATACTGACATAATACATAATAGTTGTGATGCTGTCATTGCGGACAAATATAATCATTATTGAAACGAACATGAAAACCGTTTTTGTTGGGTTTTCTCGAAAAATTTTCCAAATTTTTAACATATTATTGATTAAGAATTAAATAATAAATCCAAATTTGACTAAAACACAGAGTGTTCCATTGAAAAAAATGAAGTTTATGTTAGAAAGCACACTTTGGATCCACCTGTATGTCTAAGTAAAGCTTATCGAAACAGCCTTTTACCCAACAAATTTTGATCTAAACTTTTTCTTCTAGCATGTACGGGGGCTGTGATATGTAGCGTCTAAATAGATCTAAAAAACACACACAAATATATATATATATATATATATATATATATATATATATATATATATATATATATATATATATATATATATATATATATATATATATATGCAGTTGCCCCGCGACGAAAGCCCGCAATCGATTTCTCGGAAAGTAGACTTTGCAAAATTTTGAAAATTTGGCAGCTTATTGAAATCGATGGATGCAACTAGGTTAAAGTATTTTCCAGATAGTGGCACTTCTGGATGTATAGGGTGTTGATGTTTACTTGCTTATTTTAAATAGGACACCATATATATTATTGCATTATTATATTCAACGCAAAAGTTTAGACACGTGTTATGTATACCCAGACAGCACAGACACATTCTGAGAATATACCAGGAATGTTTGGAAAGACTATTCAAACATCCCCAGAACATTAATTCTCTATATATTCATAGAACATTCTATGAACATGAGAATTGGACAGATTATGAGATTATGTCATACTAATAAGGTTCTTAGAATGTTATTTATAATATTCTTAGGAGCTCCCAGTATCTTCTGAAAATGTTCCACGAACATTCAATGAATCTTCTCAAAATGTTCATACATATACTCATGGGAACATTATGTTTTTAAAAAATATATACAGGGTGTTTCGAATAAGAAACGACACAGGACAGGGGCATGTAGGGGAACCTAAAATATGGTGATTTAACGCAACTTACTCCTATACTAAGGTGCATCGCTAAAAAGTTATAGGGTTTTCAAAGTGGGGTTTTAAATTTTGAAAAAAATCAATATCTCAATAATACTTCAACTTAGAAAAACCCAATTTGGTACACGTTTTGGGTGTACCAAGAGCATTATTCTTTAATGAGTAGAGTTCAATCGAAGCATTTCAAAGGTTGGAATAGTGGTGATGCACCCATAAAGTGTGACAGAATTTCTTAACCTATTGGCGGATCTAAAAATTATTATTTCATTTTATGGGGAAGTAAATTATAAAACTTTTTAACAAATCTTGTTTTTCAAAAAACATTTGTCGTTTTCAAGAAAAACCCGAAAAACTAAAGACACATATTTTATTAATGTTACTTTTAATCATCAAAAATTCATTAGATGCCTATGAAACTATCATGTTGAAGAATTTCTATAACTTATCGATAGCAATTTTTCTATTTCTGTTGTTTGAGTTGTCTGTTTTCTAATAAATTATACTTATTCACACTTTTTTACCGATTGTCAAATTTGACCTATACATAAGTTTATTGGCAAATATTTAATATTCGATGATTTTTAGTAAGATTGATAAAATATGCTTATTTACTTATTCGTGTTTTTCTTGAAAACAACAAAGTTTTTTGAAAATAACAGGAGTAACAAAGTTTTAGAGTAAAATTCCTCATAAAATGAAATATGTTCTTAAATCCACCTATCTGTTAAAAAATTGTGACATTTTAAGGGTGCATCACTCCTAATAAACCCTTTCAAATGCCTTAATTGAACTCTACTTACCATTGATTAATGGTCTTGGTACACTCAAAACGGGTACTAAACTTGGTTTTTCTAAGTTAAAGTATTACATAGATATTGATTTTTTTCGAAATTTGAAACCCCACTGAAGGCCTATAACTTCTCAGAGGTGCGACTTAATATAGGGGTAAGTTGCGTTAAATCACCATATTTTACGTTTACCTACATACCCCTGCCCTGTGTCGGTTCTTATGCGAAACACCCTATGTATTCATTTTTTGAATGATACAGAAATTAAGAAAATGCAAAGATATGAAATATTGGATTTCTCTTCAAAATTTACCGATTTTCCACCATTTAACTGGCCTTTTATATATTTTCGTATAAGCAAGCCCGAGTGGCTAGAATTTGAACTTCAATCACTCACCCTTGTTTAGGTTACCATATTGTTCCAGTGGCTACACACACCTGTAAACTCAAGTTCAGATACGTAATAAGTCAACAATTCGAGTATTGCACCTTTATTCAGATTAAGTATGTACTTATAATGAATACAAAGAAATGTCTGAATAAAATATTAATAAAACAATTAAAATTTCAATAACATAAAAATCAAATAAATAAAGATACAGTTCTTGGAGTTGACAAAAAATGTAATAGCCAAGTAACTTGAAATTTGGCTAGACTATTGATCCTACAGGCTTTCAGTGTGGCATTAATGAAATTGCATTACACAATAGTACTTACACCTTTATAGAATACAACTAAATTGGACAGAAAATGCCACAAAATCACACTAACTTGCACTTACACAAAACTACAACTGTCATCGATCAGACCTCTTGTCCCTTCCCTTGTATGGTTGCTTTCTGCTCTGCTTCTGAGGACTTGATTTTGACTTCTAAAGCTATTTCAATATCCCAATGCCCAATGTTTGTCACCAACAGCATGGATGTTCTGGTTGTAAAGGCATAGTTTGGCAGAGTGATTCCGTATCTGATAAATTGCAAGTTTTTATTGTACATTCATCTTCCTACCATATGTCCAGGTCCACATTTTCTGCACTGTATAGTGATACTTCTTACAGAATTAACTTCTTCCACAGGAGTAAAAAGCCTGAGATGTTGGCTAAGACAATTCTACAGATGTGCTGTATTCTTGCACTTTTCCAGTCCATCCACATCAAACTGTGCTGGTTTATATTGCAAGACTTAAGTACTATTGAACATAACACAATTTAAATTTAAATTATATATTATACAATGTAGGTGTACCTAATTAGTAAGATGACCCAGTCTCAAGCAAATTGACGAACCCATCATGAGTGTGAACTACAGGAGATGCTTTAAAACTTGTTTCTTTACTAAGTTGGAGATTAGTTTTGATAACCTCACACCATGTTTTAATTGCTTCTGTACTCTGGATCTATGTTGTTTGCCATTACACAGTTCTCCGTGTGCACATCACATTATTCTTTTTAATTAATCATGTTAGAATATAACCTTATACAACGTTGACCACAGACCATTCATTTTGACATTACTTTTTATTTCAGTATAGCGGCCATCTTGCCATCTTCCTTCCCGGCGGCATGGACATGCGCTCTATGCCTAAAGAATGCATTGCCTAAATATACAATTTCGGATGTGTTTACCATAAACAGGTAACAGAATCAAACAAGCAAAATAGTTACAATTATAATTCTCGTCACTATACCGTAATCATCATTAAATTTTAAAGTTATATAACATTATAAGGACATCTTAAGCACATTCTGAGCGAATATTCGGTATAATAATCTATTAAAATATTCTCAGTATATTGATGAAGAATTTTTTAGGATGTGATTGAATGAATGTACTCAGAATATTCAAGATTGAAGTTTGTGATTCCATAAATGTTATTAGAACATTCCGAAACAAATATTATGAAAAAAGAATGTTCTAACATTGTGGGAACATTCTGAGAATATCTTGTGCTGCATGGGTAATATTCCATACCTAAGTTCAACCGTTTTTGACATATCTCAAATTTCAGGTCAAAAATGAAGTTTTAAGGCCTAAACATAACTATCAATTTCTCCTATATAAAAGCCTTAATCATTCAATTGGGGTTGGTTTCTTTGTAGAAGGGGATTTACTGTAGTGGCCTCTGATGTTATTTTGATAATAACTACAGGTGATCAAAAACTCACATTGAAAATTAAGTTGAAAAAATCGTTGTTTTTTTTTTCAAATAGAAACCCCATATTTTTATAATTATATCTTATTTAGCATTAAAAAGAGGGTAACTTTAAGTAAGGTTGCCTCTGCCAAAAATTTGTAGTTTTCAAAATATTGGCAATTTAACATTCTTATATTGAAAAAAACGGCTTTCAAGTTTTGTTGTTATATAACCATGACGGCGGCGCCTGTCAAAAAAAAAACTATCGAGAATTACAGAAACGTCAGTATTTGTTGTCATTTGACAATTATTTATAAAAATCATGCCGGGGCGACTGAATTATACCCACGAAGATTATTTAAATTTCTTTATTATCTTTGGTGAATGTAATCAAGTTTTATCAAGAACATGCCAAATATTTGCTGATATCCAGATAAACAGAAACCGTCGCGGAGGAGTGTTCGGCAAATAATCGAAAATTACAAAAGTTTTGGCACCGTTAAGGCAAAAATCCATCAAAGAAATGACATCCTTAAGACAAGTAGCTCTGCAGACAGGACTCTCGAAGAGCTTGATACACAGAATTCCGTTAAAACACAACTTTCACCCTTATTCAATATCTTTGGTTCAACATCTGAGAGAAATGGATATGTGTGTGGAAGGAATTGGCTTCGGACATTACGCCCATTGGCCACAGAAATGGATATGCAGAAAAGAGTTTTGCGAATTCATTTTAACGATGATACAAGACTATTCTCGATTTTTTGGACAACATAATTGGGACTGATGAAGCGAAATCTATGAAAAATTGTCTTTTTAACACATAAGATTCTTATTTTTGAAGTAATTCAAATCGTCATGCAGTAATAACCCGGAATTTTCAAAATACCTTGCAATTTAACGTCTTTTGTGCTGTGAAAAATGATATAATATAATATAATATAATATAAGTTATTAAGAAAACTTGAATAAGTCATTAACCATACAATGCAAATTATTTCCCTACTCTAAATTATGTATTAACTTTTGCAAGAGATACATATTTAAATATTCTGAAAGATATGAATAATCAATATTTGAGCAATTTACCTCTGGCGGAACACAAGCAAATTTTTTAACAACATGATGGCGCCCCGCCCCACAGAACCGTTCAGTTTACTAACAACATTTGATGACAAGAAGATTTCCAACTACTGGCCTTTTCTCTGGCCTTCTCGTTCTCCTGATTTGGCTGTGTTAGATTACTTTATCTGGGGAACGATAAAAAACATCGTTTTTCTCAATCGAGTGAGAACGATGGAGGACTGCATGGCAAGGGTGAATGGCGCGTTCGAAAACTTATCTCCAAATTCAATTAGAGCGACCTTGCATGAAGAACTAACTCGGAGGAAAAATATGTTTGGAAGTTCAAAATAGAAATTTTGAACAACGTTTATTAAAATAAGTTGTTACCCTGTGTAGGTATTGTTTTCTTTTAGTAGGATAAATGAGTTTTCTTCTATAAATTTTTGCCTTGGCGGTGTAAAGAGTTTTGTAATTTTCATTATTCGTTTAATACTATTCGGTTTCTGTTCTTGATAAAACTTTGTTGCATTCCGCGTAAATATTAACACATTAAAAATAATATCATGTGTATAATTTAATCGCACCGCCATGATTATTAGCAAATTTGTCAAATGACAACCAATAGTGACGTGTCTGTAGTCTGTAGTGCTATAAAGTTTTATTTTGAGCCGTCATGGCCAACTAACAACAAAACTTGAAAGCCGTATAACATTTTTACAATAATAAAATGTTAAATTGCCAATATTTCGAAAACCACAACTTTTTGGCATTGATAGCCATATACAAAGTTACCCTCTTTTTAATGCCAAATCAGATAAAATGATAAAAACAGGGGGCTTCTTTTTGAAAAAAAAAACAGTTTCAACGATTTTTTCAATTCAATTTTCAATATAAGTTTTTGATTTCCCTGTATTGATTTATTATCAAAATAATTAAGTAGATCTACTTCTACAAGGAAACCAACCTATATTAAATGATAAAGGCTTTCATATAGGATAAATTTATAGTTATGTTTAGGCCTGCAAACGTCATTCTTGACATAAAATGTGAGATATGTCAAAAACGGTTGGACTCCGGTGTATAGGACATTACACATAGAATGTATCTAAGAACGTTCGTCGTGGGACACTCTATGTGTATGTATATATATATATATATATATATATATATATATATATATATATATATATATATATATATATATATATATATATACAGGGTGTTCAAATAAGAGCACGGACCGGCTATATCTCGAAAACCGTCACAGCTGCAGCTTTCGGAAAAAAATAGCATAAGTAAAGTAGCCATGAGAAAATGTTGGAAATTATTTTCAGCTTTCTAAATCTGCCTCTAGGTGACGAAAATGCCATGGCTTACCTAAAATCTTAAATTTCTCGAAAATCTTGACGCATAACATAAGCTGGTTTTAGGTAATTTGTAATCAACGTTCACTTATCTACAACTTCTGTTAAAAAAATCCTTATGGACCAGTGGCGGAGGTAGAGGGCGAGATTTTTTTTACAAACAAGTGCCTATAACTTGATAACCAGTAGACATAATTTCAAGAATTTTGGCTTGTTGGAAACAGATTTCATAAGAAATTCGACGTATTAGTATTTTAAATCCAGTCACACATGCACAAAATACATAGGGCGCTAGAGTAGAGGAGTCTAGTTTTATTACATTTTATGGAAATTTTCAAATAGCAGTATAGTATTATAATATAACTATCAAAAAGTGGATGAAGTTAGAAAGAACGCAGTGAAAACCCAAAACGAATATGTTTTTCCGTTTCAGAGAAAACTCGAATTTTATGTATTTTGGTGCTTATGATGCCATTTCTCAAAATTGGATATGAATATAGCAAAATCTCTATAGAATATTTGTTTTCAGGCATCGGTATACAAATTAACATAGTTACCAATAACAATTAATCACTTTAATATGAAATAAATTTATTATCTTATCATAAAACTAAGATACTAGAGCCAAGAATCGATTTTAAGGTTGTATTCGTAAATTAAGTGATTATATTATGAAACCGAAACTATATGAATGTAAAAAAACTAAAATTTAACTAACATTTCATTATTTACAAATGTTCAAACTGCTGTCCGTTTTTATGTATACATTTAACTAATCTCTGACGAGTAGAGGCAATTTGAAAATAAACTATGTATGGTCAATGCGTGAACACAGAAAACTTCCTTGCGTGAATAGCAAATTTTGACACTGTCGAATGTGCCAGTTACCTCGTCAGTGATTGTGATTGGACAAAATAGCGTAACAGCGACTAGCGCATACCGGCACACAGAACCACAGAGCAGGTTCATCTATGGTCAGAACATAATGTGCCGTGTACCGGCATCAGAATTTTGAATGTTTTACATCTGTACACCCTACGCACTAAAACAAAATACGATAAATATTATTTGATTATATCCTAGAAGGTATCTACTTTAAATTAGAATACCATGTCTGCCAAGTGAACACGGACACGGAATGAACTCAAACTTCATTACAATCATTATACAAATTAACGTACTTACCAATAATATTTATGTAATCACTTTAAAATGAAATAAATTTATTACTTTATTATAAAATTACGATAGAGAAGTAACAAAGAAGTCATGAAAAAATTATTTTATATTATGAAAATGAAACACTTTTCATTAGGCCTTTAGAGAAAATGCTCAGTATTTATTTTCAAAATTCATTCCATACATAATATCTTTATCATAATATAGTGATAAATACAGCCATTGTCTAAAATCATTTAAACCCTTGTTAATGTGTATGTGAAATTCATATGCAGTTTTGTACTTCAATCAAGTCCATGTGTTGTCAACGAAGGTAAGGAAATTGAAACAATTTGTTTTATAAACGTCAAAATCCTATGTTCAATTTATTACTGATCTTATTAATTATTTGTAGTGTTTCTGTGTGTTTTTTATCAATAGTTGGTGTTTTACGTTTTCAGGGTGTCTTATTCTAACGAGGAAGCATTTGATATGCTTGAAATTTATTTTCAATATTTTTGGAATCCTGTTGTCCCATCACGAGAATATGCTTTAAGGTGCCCCAAAAAAAAACATTACTCAAGAGAGGTGTTTAGTCGCATTGCCAGATATATGCGGGAAATTGGATCTGTAAGACACACCAGAAGACAAGTCAGAGCTCGTAGGATTAGAAATAAAGAAAACATTACTAATGTGATTGCTCATTGCTCTTGTTACTGCTAATCCACATATTAGTGTACGACAAATTTCTAGAAACTTAGGTGTGACCGTAGGATCTGTATACAATATTTTAAAAGACCATAATATGCACCCATATCACATAGCATTGCATCAGGCGCTAAATGAAGCTGATTGTGACCACAGACTGAATTACTGCCATTGGATGCTGAGCACGCTAGAGGAAACACCACGATTTCTATCACAAATGCTATGGACAGATAAAGCAACATTTTCAAATTGTGGGAAAGTAAATCTCCATAATATGCACTATTGGTCGGACAGTAATCCCCATTGAATGAGATAATTAGATAGGCAAAATCGATGGACTCTAAACGTATGGTGTAGTATAGCTGAAGGGAAAATTGTTGGACCATATTTCTTTGACGGACCACTTAACGGAGATCTGTATTTAAATTTTTTAACTCAAAGCTTAAACATTTTATTGGAAGACATTTCCCTAGAAACAAGATTAATAATGTGGTTGCAACATGACGGGTGTCCAGCACACTTCGCGCAAAATGTACGCGAATATCTTAATGTTCAATTTCCAAATCGGTGGATAGGAAGAGGAAGCTTATTTCCATGGCCACCCAGATTACCTGATTTGACTTGCTTAGATTTTTATTTATGGGGGAGAGTGAAAGATTTGGTATATCAAACTCCACCAAAAACTAAAGAAATAATGATGGAAAGGATACAAGTTGCTGTTAATAGCATATCTACGGCTCAAGTTCAAACAGCGGTAGCCTCTATTCGTCAGAGATTAGTTAAATGTATACATAAAAACGGACAGCAGTTTGAACATGTGTAAATAATAAAATGTGAGTTAAATTTAGGTTTTTTTACATTCATATAGTTTCGGTTTCATAATATAATCATTTAATTTACGAATACAACCTTAAAATCGATTCTTGGCTCTTGTATCTTAGTTTTATGATAAGGTAATAAATTTATTTCATATTAAAGTGAATAATTGTTATTGGTAACTATGTTAATTTGTATAACGATACCTGAAAACAAATATTCTATAGAGATTTTGCTATATTCATATCAAATTTTGAGAAATGGCATAATAAGCACCAAAATACATAAAATTAGAGTTTTCTCTGAAACGAAAAAACATATTCGTTTTGGGTTTTCACTGAGTTATTTCTAACTTCATCCACTTTTTGATAGTTATATTATATATATATATATATATATATATATATATATATATATATATATATATATATATATATATATATGATAGTTATAATACTATGCTGCCATTTGGAAATTTTTATAAAATTTAATAAAACTAGACTCCTCTACTCTAGCGCCCTCTGTATTTTGTGCATGTGTGACTGTGGATTTAAAATACTAATGCGTGGAATTTATTATTTAATCTCTTTTCAACAAGCCAAAATTCTTGAAAGTATGTCTCTTGGTTATCAAGTTATAGGCATTTGTTTGTAAAAAAAAATTCTCGCCCGCTACCTCCGCCACTGGTCCATAAGGAATTTTTTTTTAACAGAAGTTGTAGATAAGTGAACGTTGATTGCAAATTACCTATAACCAGCTTATGTTATGCGTCACGATTTTCGAGAAATTAAAGATTTTAGGTAAGCCATGGCATTTTCGCCACCTAGTGGCAGATTTAGAAAGCTGAAAATAATTTCCAACATTTTCTCATGGCCACTTTACTTGAGCTAGTTTTTTTCCGAAAGCTGCAGCTGTGATGGTTTTCGAGATATACCCGGTCCGTGTCCTTATTTGAACACCCTGTATATATATATATATATATATATATATATATATATATATATATATATATATATATATATATATATATATATATATCCATTATCGCTTGAGATGTTAGGGTTGGATATTTGGAGCTGCAACTAATTTTAACCACCAATTTAAAGTATGGTATAATATATAAATAAATAAATTCAGTCATTTTTCGACATTGAATAATTATATATATATATATATATATATATATATATATATATATATATATATATATATATATATATATATATATATATATATATATGAAACGTCCTGGCATATTGGCATTTAATTTTTATCATTGATCATTTATTTTAAAGCCTTCGACAAGTAGTTTGTTATTTACTTTCATTTCACTACATTGGCATTTAACTTTTTTCATTGATCATTTGTTATTTTATATATATATATATATATATATATATATATATATATATATATATATATATATATATATATATAACAGGATTTATAACACGGCATTTCTGTACTATACAATGAAAAAGGGTTAAGGGCAAAGCCGCAAGGAGACAACCGCATACACGTGTTTCAAGCTTATTAGCCATCATCAGTACGGTATAGCCAGGTGAAGATGGGAACACTCTGGATGAAGATGCAAAAATACACGGAGTCACAACAGGCAATCAGTGTACATTTGCAGCAACATTTGGAAGACCCTCAATCCGAGGGAAACAACCAAAATAGCCACGGAGGCAAAGAAATCACCTGCGTGAAATTCCGAAGTCCAGGAAGTTATACTAACTATAACAGGATTTATAAAATCTTCCAACATAATTTAAATACAGAAAATCGCCAACCAACAAAAAATACCGCAACTTCAACTAAAAGTGCTAATATTTTAAAAAGGCAGATAACCGGGACTAAACAAAAAGTTCATCGGCGGTCATGGTCTGCAAAACAGAAGATGGTAATAGCAAAGTACTTTGAAAAGCACATTGAAAATAAACAATCGCCAAAGAAACAAGAAATAAATGAACTTTTAGAACAGTATCCTGATTTGTTTAAAGACCGAAAATAGACTTCAGTTAAGGCGGTGGTATATAATATATACGCTGGTAAATTGAGGGTCTAACAAAATATGGAAAATAAAATGCTAATTTTAAAACTTACAATTTTAAGTTTTCATTTTTAATAATCTCTTCTTGTGTTTAATTTTGGGTTACCTTCCACTGTTATTTTATTTTTGTGTTCAGTTGACTATTTAAGTTAATATTATAATTATATTCTACTATTCTATTTTCAGGTTGTGATTTATGAGTATTTAAGTTGTGACATTATATTTTTGTGTTCAGTTGGCTATTTAAGTTAATATTATAATTAAATTTTACTATTTTATTTTTCAGGTTGGATTTATAAGGTATTTAAGTTGTGATATTATATTTTTGTGTTCAGTTTACTTTTTAAGATACCTTTTGATATTGTATTTCTGCCTTTAACTTATGCCTTTGTTTTGAATTTGAAGTGAATTATATTTCTTCTTCTTGTTCGTTTTGTTTACTAAAACTGATTAAAAGCCGTTTAAGAAACCAATAGATTTTGTACCAGTGTTTTATTCCTTTTGAATATTCCTTAATATTATAAACAGTACACTTGGAAAACCCAAATCACCACAACACATATTTCAAAGACCTTACGATCGTTTCGCTGACCACGTTAGCGTCATCAGAGGATGAAAGAATTATGTCATGCTCTGATGACGCTGACGTGGTCAGCGAAACGATCGTAAGATCTTTGAAATATGTGTTGTTGTGATTTGGGTTTTCCAAGTGTACTCATCAGTGCTCATCACAGGTTCCAGTTTTCACATAGTGAATTATAAACAGTATATCACAATAGACTACATATTCATTTTCAGTAAACAACTACTTACGTCATATACATATAGTTAGTATGTACCTACCTACCTTGTAAAGTAATTAATCAAAAGAAGGTCCTAAACATGAAGCAGAGTATAAGAGAATATGGTAACTGCAAAAACCTCTCAGCATATTTTAACGTATATACTAGTATTTGGATCCGCAGGTTTGTTTTTGACCATGTTCGTAAAATGGGAAGATATGTTTATTATTTTTAATTTAAATTTTTTTAAAACAATCCAAACTAAATGTTTTACAGAAAATATTAATATAAGAGGATGTGCTTTAACTTATTTATTTAATATTGTCATATCAAATTACATACTTGTTATTTCTTTTTTTTAACCTATATTTTTATAAATGGGTGAAAAAAGCAACCATATTTAATGACTAGTTTTTGATCAAAAGGTAAAATATTACCTTTACATGGCAAGACCATTAGGATATGGTTTTTGAGGTACAAGAATTGATTCACATACATTATTTTGACCAGCCAAACTTTTTTTGTATGATTAACTATTTTGAATGAAAAATGGTCAGTAGATAGTCGGGCACCTGGGCTCATCCCCTCCACTTTTTTCTGCGCATGCGCGTGACGTCATGCGCATGCGCGTGACGTCATGCGCATGCGCTGACCTGCGCAGACCTGTGACAGTTGACAGCTGACCTGTCAGATTTGACAGGTGTCAAATGTCACTGACCTGACAGCTGTCAGCTGTCAGTTGTCATCTAACCTGACAGGTGTCAACGTCAAATGTCACCTGACCTGTCAGATGACGTCACAAGCATTCCAAGATGGCTGACCTGTCATAGACAGCCACAACCCGGGTCTCTATGGAACTGTCTGACCTGAGATGACGTCACAAGCATTCCAAGATGGCTGACCTGTCATAGACAGCTGCAACCCCCGGGTTCTCTCTATGGAACTAACCTGTGATGACGTCACAAGCGTTCCAAGATGTCTGACCTGTGTGTCCATAGATATCTACAAGTCAGGTCTCCATGTGTGTGTTTGTCGAATACCATTTGTCTGATTGTTTATTAAGGTTATGTATTTGTTTATTAAGGTTATGTTCACACACGTGTTGATTACCATGCATCTGTTTGTTTATTAAGGTTATGTTTTGTATTTTGTTTATTAAGGTTATGTTCGTAAACACAGCTGTTTGTTTGTTTATTGTGTTGTTAAGATGTATTTTGTTTATTAAGGTTATGTTCGTAAACACAGCTGTTTGTTTGTTTATTGTGTTGTTGTTAAGGTGTATTGAAGTTTGTTAGGGTATTTCGTTTTTGGCGGGAAATTTGAATTTGTTTGAAAATTTCTGTCTGTTGTGTCCAGAGATCTGACTCATCGAGCTAGAGAACATTCTATGTGTAAAGTTGTAGAGTGAGAGAATATTCTCTAGCTCGAGGGGAGACATCTGTTGGACACAGTCATTCGGTTTAGCACACACACATACATATATGAGGAAGATATATTGAGCGGGTAATTTGAAATTTGATTTTAATTTGAAATATGAATTTTGAAAGAAAAGCGTTCGCCTAAAATTAGATTGAATTAGATTTGAACCCCGACCATACAGCTTACTAAGATATGCAAACGTCCCTAAACCGATCATGCTATTCAGACATACGATGAAAGTTTGTTCGCAGTGGTATATATAAAACAAAAACCTGTTACATAAAACGAGTTTATCAGGCTGATGAGTTTGTGTGTGTGGGCAGGGGTGGTATCTCTATTACATACCAATTGTAACCTAATAGGAACTGTAATTTAAAAAACAATTGTATATTTATAGTAAAAGCTATTTAAAGACGTTCCAATTTACCTATCTAATATCATCTAAAAACAAAAACGTTTGAAGTAAAACTATCAATAACAAAATGTATTTACATCTAGATATGTTAATGAGTTTCTTTTTAATGAGGTAATAAAACTCAGACCTGGTTTTATGGAGGTTTGTTTATGTTAGTGTTTTCTATATCACAGTGAATCTGAACTTATATAGGGAGTGATCAAAAACACACAAGTAACAAAACTCGATTTAAAACATCAAACTAAACTTTGATATACGAGGATTGTTTGATAAGTAATGTTTGTATGTAAACATAAATAATATAATAGTATACTTACATACAGCAAGAGACGTCATACATGTTTCACGGCTTAACACACACACACTAACGTCTGTTGAGGTCTTGAATGGGGCCCTTATAGAAATAACACAGTTGTTTAATGACATCCACTTGAACCAAACAAAACATATAGACGCTGTTGTTGATTGTTAACACACACACACACGTCATGACAGCTCGAAGTCTTTGCTTAGACTGACAGAGCTGTGTAATAAAAGACAGACAGACAATTGATTGCCATTGTTGGAGCTTGTACAGCTGTTTAACAAACACGTCATGACAGCTCGAAGTCTTTGCTTAGACTGACAGACAGAAAGGGGTTAATAAAAATGCAACAAAATAAAAATAAAACAACTGTTTTACATACAATAAAAATTTATTAGGATTAATTAAGTTGTACATATTGATACATAAATGACATGCTATTATTACATAATGGCTCTAACGATGCCCGTTAGAGGTTTATATTCCATTACACTGTCATGAATAACCAAACAATAAACACGAGTATTTTTTGGGAAGTTGGCGTGACTCATAAACTCCACCTTAATGTCCACCGTTGAAGACTTGATTGACTCGTTCTGGTGCTGACAGTCAATCACAAATAGAGCTCTGTCTTTAAACTCGTCATAATTCAAGATAGGCTCCGACATGTTTTTATAACAGAAGCTTTTTTGAAAATCTGTATACATGTTATAGGCTTCTGCATATTTCGATTTCTCAAAATCCATATTCATAGATTCATAAGGGTAGCATTCTGAATTTAGAAACACTCTGAGGTCCAACATACCAATGTTATCGAAATAGTCTGACCTCTTCTTCACGTTATCCTTACGATCTGTTTGAAATGCTATAATCACATATCGAGGTCTTTCCAAGTTGGTTGCCGTTTTAACAGCCCACACATCTCTGTTGATATCTCTGAGTGCTGGTAACTCATATATGTCCCATTTGCGGTATGCGAGAAATATAGAGGTGTCTTAGGCTATTTTATCCATCAGTTCCAATTTCATTTTATCATTGGGAAATACATGTTTTACCTTTAAAAACATATTGGTTACGGTAATTTTTGCTCGTGCCGTACCTGTGCTGTAATAGCCGTTGGAATCGTTTCGAGCTCTTGTAAAGCGGAAAGTATGTTTGCCACAGAGAACTCCTTTGAAATGATGAAAGAAACTGAAGAGGAACCAGACAGGTATGAGCATGTGAAACTTGTTATCATTTAAGGTGATGTGCTCCGACGACACATTCAGACCAGCGTTGCTAAGAGATTGGGCTTCATTCTTACTGAACGATAGCAGACTTTTGATGATGGTTGTGGTGTATGGGTCTCGCACTCGTTCCACTTCCTTGTTATTTAACTCATAGGTCATTGATTCAAACAGAGCTGCTCCTCCATTATTTGACAGATAACAAACACCAGTGGCATTTTGGACTGCTACAGGTTCCAGAGCACCTTCGATTATTAGAGCTGACTCGGCCAGACATACGAACGCATCTTGTTGGTTGATGGCTATTTCAATTTCATCGCTGTTACCAAACGATTTAGTTGGTGAATAGTAAGAGCGCAGCTCTTCTCGATCGATCCCATCATCAAACACGGGTTCTTTGAATATTTCTAGTTTTGACGACATGATAACCCAGGCTTTGCAGGAACTCAATATTATCGGGACGAAGCGTACCCTTTGACGTGTCTGACTCAACTGAATTTGTTGTGGTAGATGCACTTGCTTTTATATCCTTAAAGACCAACATACTAAGCAACTTTTATAAGTTTCAAGCGAACAGACACCTCTTCACCTTGAAAGTTGACAGGAACTGAATCTTGGTCGACGATGTCGATGCTTATATTGGAAATCTCTTGCTTGTTCACCGGCAAGTAAATTAAATTTTTAGGTTCTATGTCGATTGCATAGCCAGGATCAACCATCGGAGCAAACTCATACAGCGTATGTGAGGGTTGTCCGTTATAATAGGAACCAGACACAATATTGGTTTCGATGCGAATCTGTCTAACATCCACTATATCAACAGGTAAATCAGATTCATAAAAGGTGTCCGGCTGAAGAACTTGTTTTGAAAAGCCCAACATTCGCCCAATCGAACCATCAAATTCAAAACTGACATTTGTATAACACTTTAGTTTACATTTGATGGTGTTCGGATTAGGTCTCAGAATCAGAGCCTGTTGCTTTTGTTCGTGTGTTGCTGTAGCACCAACAAGTTCATTTTGAAGTAACTCTTCCAAGTGTGTTATTTCATAAGCACCGGTGGGTATCGTGATGGTTCGCCAACCGGTTCCTTCTTTTACATGAAATTTGTTTTTACCTTCATAGATGTTGGGTATGTTGTTGTAGGTGTGAAAGCCTATCAAGGCAACAGCATAATTACCATCCAAAACAATTGGTGGATGGTAGTCTGACGACAGATGGGAGCTGCGGTCTTTCAACACAAAGGTGTGCGCCATGACTGATACACACAGGCTACTGTTTGAGTCTTTTATTGCAACGGTTTTTGCAGATACAACCCATAACCGGAGCGCTGTTTCTTGAGATACATGCCTTTGCCCAGTCTCTTGCATTTTGGCTTAAATTTCAAGCCACTCCCTCTCCTACCCATCGCGATGGCTTCCATTGTTTTGTTGTGCCGTTCTTCCTCCTCTAGTTTCTGTTTCGCAGACTTGGCATCGTTCACGGCTTTGGCAATACCTGCAGCACCACCACCCAGAGCTCCTAGTGCTGACAGCCCACCAAATATCAGAGGCAACAGCGGAAGGAAGCCTCCACTTTTAGGTATTGGAATAACTCGAGGTTTCTGCACATTCTTACGTCCACCAATGTTTCTAACGATTGTATGAGCTATATCAAATACGGCGTTCGCTGTTGGAATAAGATTTCTATCTTTTATAACTTCCTCAATCAGACTTAGTATGTTTTTAAAGGGAACCTTCTTCTTTGGCTTCGAGTTGATTACATAAAACCCCTCATCAAGTTTTCTGTTAACTTTCATGGTGTTTGTAACGCCCCCGCAACGTTTCAGCAAAACCTGTATCTGTCTTTGTTAATAATAACCCTCACTCTGTGACACCAACATGCATACTGACTGGGTGTCTCACTTGCATTCATATATATACACACCCCAAAAAATATAGTTTAGTTTAAGTTAAGATGCGTACCAGCAAACACGCTTCTGCCTTACCCATTACAAATATAGACGATGTTGTTACGGACACAGCTCAACAACAACTGAGGCATGGTCCTCTCTTTCCAAACACCGTTCGCTGTATCATATGTGGTCCGAGTGGGTGTGGTAAAACTAATGTCATGCTGAGTTTGTTGTTTGAAGCAAACGGTTTAAAATTTGATAACGTGTATGTGTATTCAAAGTCTCTGTATCAACCGAAATACAAGATGTTAAAGGAGGTGATGAATGCCACAAAAGGTGTTGGTTACTATCCTTATCGAGAAAACGATGAAATATTAGATCCGGCAGATGCCAAGGACAACTCTGTGTTTATATTTGATGATGTAGCTTGTGACAAACAAGATAAAATAAGAGCATACTTCAGTATGGGTAGACATAAGAATATTGATTCATTCTATCTCTGTCAAACATATACACGAATACCCAAACATCTGGTTCGTGACAACACCAATGTTATTGTGTTATTCAAGCAAGATGAAACCAATTTAAAACACGTGTACGACGATCATGTGACCACCGATATGGACTTTAAACAATTTAAAACTATCTGCTACCAATGCTGGAAAGATAATAAGTATGGTGTGTTGATGATTGTGAAGGAAAACGATGTACACAAAGGTCGATATAGAAAAGGATTCGATAGATATATATATTATTCTAACAAACGATGATAGACAGGACAGTCAGCTGTCTAACACAGGTGTCTAACACAGCTGTCATACAACTGTCATACAGCTGTCTAACACACAGCTGTCTAACACACAGCTGTCTAACACACAGCTGTCTAACACACAGCTGTCTAACACACAGCTGTCTAACACACAGCTGTCTAACACAGCTGTCTAACACACAGCTGTCTAACACACAGCTGTCTAACACAGCTGTCTAACACAGCTGTCTAACACAGCTGTCTAACAAGACAGCCAGATATTGTGATAAATAAGAAGGCATGTACCGTGACGGAGTCAGTATATGTTAAACCACCACACAACCTGTATCGCTCAAACAAATGATTAGACCAGCTGGTAACACCGACTAGTTGTAGCACAATGGAAGTGTTGGGTAAGGAAGAGCGAAAAGTTAAGAAAAGGATTTTACAACTTGCTGACAATATTCGAAAAAAACATTTAATGCTTAAACTTAACAGAGCCGAGAATGATGATGCTCTGCAACGTTTATATAAACCACTTGTTGACCCCCTAAGTGAAATATCTAAAAACACAGCAGCACTGCAGCAGCAGCAGCCCCAGCAACAACCAAAGGCTGAACAAATCAAAGACGAAGTCGATATACCAGAAACGAAACCCCAAGTACAGTTCCTTAAAGATCATGAAGTTTTTGAAGCTGAACCAAGGGAAGAGGCTGAGGCGGCAAGTTCCGATGAGGATATCCCAACATTTGAAGAGCTTGAGGCAGACCTACAAACTGTCACAACCAACCCTGCATATCAAGAATTTTTGGAGCAATATCCTGACCGAGTTCGATATTATGTAGACAAGTATTTTACTGAACCACCAAGGCTCGGTACCATTGATCAAACGTATGGTGCCCGCTACGCTAAAGATACCGGTAGCTGGAGTCTTGGTAACAAACACTTAGACTTTACTGATGCTGAGATTCAACTGGGCCAAAGGAGATACCCGCAAACACAAGGTTTGCTAGAATTGTTATTTATGAAAAGACCCCGGGGGTATACTTATGACGATCTTCAGCACTATAGAGATATTCTAGAAGCAACTAGTGTTTATAAAATGAACTATGATCCTAACGCACGAACCAAGGGTTGTTCCTCTGAAAAGTATCTGACTCTAATAAAACCAGTGATAAATCCACGAGGTCGTAGATCGTCAACTCCTCAAGGTTTTGGTTACACCTACGAGGAAGACGATGACGACAGCAACGTCAGACATCTTAACAAAAAACAAAAGACTGAACTTAAAACTCAGAGTGATAAGAGCAGCGATAGCAACGGCATGAGCCCTAACAACAACATCAGCACCAACAACTATATGATACAAAATAACAAACAAATAGCCTATGTGTATTGGAATGACATAAACGAGTTGGTTGACAGACTTAGACTTTTAGTGGCTTCCCAAGTTGCAGGTAATAATGCTCATAACAACGAAATTCAGTCAATCTTGGAAGAACTAAAAGAAGCTAGTGTTATCACCTAGTAAACCCACAGCCATGAAGAGGCACCAACGACAACAACAACAACAGCACCAACGCAACACTGAACCATCTAATGTTAATAATTCTATAAATGTATTCCAACAAAGAGTTTACATACTTGTACTTAGAATCAAATAAAAGTCTTTGTTAAAATTACTGTGTTTTTATTTTGTAATACAATTAAAAAGTATGTCGTAAAGCAATAATATCCTGAACAAACTTATCTTGTGGTACATCGGCTATATGTAGGTTGTTTCTATGTGCTGTAAGGTATTTCACTTCAGTCTTGATTCTGTTAAAGAGGTTTACTGAATTTGGATCGTACAGCTTGTTTAGGATCACTTGGGCGTTGGGGTGTTTATTTTTAAAGTTCCTCACAGCCCTGGGGAAACTTTTCTTTTGTGTTCTTACAGCATGATATGGATAGGGGGCGTCTTTCTCGTTTCTTGCAAGTAAACCAAACACACTTATTTTTCCCAGGTTACTTGGCTTTGGGGATATATCTTCAAGATATTCTGTGACTTTAGCATTTGTTTCTCGCATACGCTGCAACTCATCATTTATCTCCATTAATTTTACTTCAATCGCATCTAGGCTGTCCCTGTATTTCTGATCAAATTCGTTTAGGAAAAAATCATAAATAATTTGGTTGCATTTTTTATAGAACTGATTGGATATCCAACAATCCAAATTTAATATTAAATCTTTACACACATATGTACCAGATATCAAGTTGTTTTCAGCCTGTCTCCCACCAAAGTCCACCAGATATGTAGCTGTTGTTGGTATTACTTGAGTTGTTGCTTCCGTTTTAAGGGGGCTAGTAGTCCGGCTCCCTGGCGATAACTCTAAGTGGGCTCCCTCAGTTGAAATATTGAGGGTATCGGTATTCAGATACCCTGACTCTTCCTTTAGCAGACTGTTGTAATAGGCAATCAGCTCTTTAGTTTTCTTATTTTCCAACCAATGATACATTTTTTTATTACTAGTTTTACACAGTTTAGTTGCATTAAAATAGCCAGTGTTTTTATCGATAATAAGTTGAAAGTCTCCAAATAGACCATACCAGAAGTTGTCTTTAATTTGCTGGTAACACACATCACTTAATGTAGCCATTTTGAAACAGATTTGGGTAGAGTAAACTGAAGCACGTCTTTTCTCAACGACAACTGAATTGTGAATGAGCTTTAGAGTGTGTGTACCCACTTTATATATGCTGCCACAATAGCCGTTTTTAAAACCATATTTGTTTTCACAGAAACCTTACTAAATGTGTGTGTGTCTACAAATACGTTGTTTCTTATGGGAAACGTATCAAAAGCTCTATATTAGGCTAAAATACATGTAATCTTATGGGAAATAGAAACGATTTAAGGTGTGAGCAGGGGCCTTTTCTACAAACACAAATAATGTGATGATGTCATCCTTTGGGTTTTGTCTGTATTCTAGACAAGCTCAAACACGAATAATGGGGTGATTGAACAGATATAACACAAGATAACATTCGCCAAGGTCATCAACCGACACGTTGTTTACCTTTAAGAGGGCCTCTCTCTTGCGTATATTAAACAGATACACAGACAAGCTCAAACAGGATCAAGGTTAACAACTGTAAAACGTTGTTTATCCTTTTGTAAGGCCTCTCTCTCTCTTACATCAGTTTGCTTCCTCAATACAAGAGAGAGAGACACTTGTTCAGTATGTGTTAAGTCGTGAAACAAGGATGACGTCTCTTGCTGTATGTAAGTACACTCTTCTTATTATGTCTGTTTGCATTCAAATAACAAATAACAACATAACCTTACTAAACTATCAGATGATTGGTAATCAACATGTATACGAACACCTAACCTCATATGTAAACAACAACTGGCTTTTGTTTTATATATACAACTGCGAACAACAAACTTTTAACGTGTGCGTCTGTGGAGCTATTGGTTTAGGGACAGTGTATATCTGAGAAAGCTGTCTATGGCCGATTCGAGGTTCGTGGGTTCAAATCTAAGTTCAGGCGAATGCTTTTCTTTCAAATACACATGCATCTGTCAGTCTAAGCAAAGACTTTGAACTGTCATGACGTGTGTTATATCCTTTCAAACAGCATGTACAAGCTTCAACAATGGCAATCAGTTGTCTGCCTGTCTGTTTCCTCTACACAGAAGACACCTGTTCAGTAGTGTGTGTATTAAGCTGTGAAAGAAGGCTGACGTCTCTTGTTGTATGTAAGTACACTCTTGTATTATCATGTCTGTTTGCATTCAAATAACAAATACAAACATAACCTTACTAAACAATCAGATGATTGGTAATCAACACGTGTGTGAACATAACCTTAATAAACAAATACAGACAGCTGTGTGTGTACGAACATAACCTTAATCAACAAATACAAACATAACCTTAATAAACAAACAGATGCATGGTAATCAACACATGACATAACCTTAATAAACAAATACATAACCTTAATAAACAATCAGACAAATAGTATTCGACAAACACACATGGAGAGCTAACCTGACTTGTAGATATCTATGGACATAGGTCAGACATCTTGGAACGCTTGTGACGTCATCACAGGTTAGTTCCATAGAGAGAACCCTGGGGTTGCAGCTGTCTATGACAGGTCAGCCATCTTGGAATGCTTGTGACGTCATCTCAGGTCAGACAGTTCCATAGAGACCCGGGTTGTGGCTGTCTATGACAGGTCAGCCATCTTGGAACGCTTGTGACGTCATCTGACAGGTCAGGTGACATTTGACGTTGACACCTGTCAGGTTAGCTGACAACCGACAGCTGACAGCTGTCAGGTCAGTGACATTTGACACCTGTCAAATCTGACAGGTCAGCTGTCAACTGTCACAGGTCTGCGCAGGTCAGCGCATGCGCATGATGACTCGCGCATGCGCAGAAAAAAAGTGGAGGGGATGAGCCCAGGTGGCGCCCTATCTACTATGGTCGTGTCAGACAGTTGAAAATTATTTTACATGAGTTTAGGTGTTTGACAACGCATCTTCTGCAGCAGTTTCTGGGTTTGCACAAAATATGCAACAGGTGACATATTTGTTGTTAACAAAACTATATTTTTCTTAGTAATTTACAAGTAACAAATTTTTGATTATTAAAGTCTGACCTGACCTGACCTGACCTGGGACACGCGTTTTTATTAAAAAGCATTTTCCTGCAAAAAATTACCTTTCGCATTTTTGACATAATGTACTTTAAGACGTTATATAAGGCGAAATTTAAAACATGGCTATGCTGTGAAATGAACGTTTTTATTAAATATTTATTTGCTTGGTAAAAAACTGTGAAAGAAATAACGATTTTAAAATTTACAAGTAGTTCTAAAAATAAGTACACTTGGAGACCCCAAATCACCATAACACATCTTTTTTAAGACGATCGTTTCACTAACAAAGTTAGCATCATCAAAAGATGAAAAATTTTTGTAAAAAAAAATATACACCGTTTTCGAGTTACTTCACATGTTTGGCACACATCAAAAATTGTGATACGGCAGTTTTTACCAATAGAAATCGGAGTACCGTGAAAATGAGGCATTCAGGGAGGTTTTCGTTTATATTATTCGTCAAAAAAATTGAGATGCCATATACAGACGCTCTTAAATAGTGACTGAATTTGAAATAATTTAAATTACGGTAACTCTTTTTTTCCAAATGTAACAGTTCACGTTTTAGAAGTATACGGCATGCCCTCTGCTCCAACTCTTGTATTATAACTCCTATACCTAAGGACTATAGTTTTGGAAATATATACATTTATAAAATCGCATACCATGATTCATGTAGCGTGTAGCGATCAGTTTAACACGTTCTTTTCAGTTTTTACTTTAATTCTGTTAACCGATCAGATTATGGGATTATTTTAGAGCCTCTGTGGTTCAGGGGCAAGAACGTGTGTCTCTGAAACGAAGGGTACTGGGTTCGATCACAGGGTCCTCCTTTCACTTTTTCAGTACAAACTGTAACATTAACATCAACCGAGGTTCTGGCATTTTATTTGAGCAAGTTGAATGTCGGCACGTTTCGCCCTTCGGAGGGGGCGTAAAGCCGTCGGTCCCGTGTCCATGCGATGTTGGGCACGTTAAAGATACCTACCCACCTTACAGAAAGGCAGGGGTTCGGCAACATTTCCAGGATAGTGAGGTGAAACTGCTCCCTGGCGTCGGTGATTGGCCATAGTCGCGGAAATAGGCCGACGTTAAAGAAACAAAATACACACACACATGGAATTATTTGGCGAAGTTTTTAGAAAAAATATTAAAATACTTTAATTAACTTTGGTCCAAAAAAGGTAGGAAATAATGAATTTGATTATCTGTCCATGTTTACATTTTCATAAATTATTTTCACAATTGTCAAATGAAACTTTAAAGTGACAGACTTAAATACCCTTGTTATTTTTGGCAGCTTGTGACATGAAAATATGAGTATTTATTAATAATAATAATCGCATTTATTCGCAGATCCACTTTACAATAATTATAAACTATCAAAGACATTTTTCCGCTTATATTTTTCTTTACTTACATTGGTTTTGATTTTCTTTTTTCTTTCAATAGTAATTACACATTAGGTGCATAGTTTTAATTCTATGTACTCTTTTCAACAAATTTTCGTATAAAAAGTTATTATCAAAAATTTTTTGCCAATTCACGTGAAGAAATGTTTTTGAATTTTAGTGAAAAAAACTTTGTATAGCACTACATAGCACATACAATTTCGCGTAATTTTTTTTGGGTAATTTTTGTTAAAAGGTTTTTATGTAATTTTTGTGCAAGATTAGTTCGCCAATTTTTGTAAACTATAGCATATTTTCATGAAACAAATTGTTGCAAATTTTCATGTAAACATTTTTTTATTTCTATCAAAAAGCTTTCTGTGAATAATTATATCGTGGCTGGTTTATTTTTATGTAAATTGCTTGGATAGGTTCGTTGGTCAAGAAAGTCAGACCAGTTTTTTGGTGAAATTTTTAATTTATGTTCGGTAAATTTAGGAACTTGTTCAAACAAAAAGTTAGTTTGATAAGATACGGTGGTGCATTGTCTATACTATAAAGGTTATGTTAGGTTAGGTTTGAATGTGAGTGGTCCGTATCGGTCCCTCCACCGCGACCATAAGGTCTATTGTGGCTCACGCCTAATGTCTATATTTCGCCCAACAAATCCAGCCTCCTACAGAGGTCGATAACCTTTGTGGGCGAAAGTGGATCCAGATCCTCTGGAGCAAGCTTTACCTTGCCAAAGAGCAGGTGTCTAGTCCTGTCCGCTGCCGGACAGGAACACAGCACGTGCTCTGCTGTCTCGTCATTCTCCATATACAGCCGGCACTCGGTCTCCTGACCGACCCCAATACGGTGCATGTGATGCCGCAAGCGGCAGTGTCCTGTATACAGGCCGACTAGAGTACTCAGTTGTTGTCTGTTCATCTCTAAAAGTTTCTTAGCCCTTGACTCAGACAGGCCATTTATGAAGGCCTTAGAGTGAGCTAACCCTGGAAGATTTTGCCAATATTGGATTGTCATTCTTTCTGTCCAGGTCTTTAAGGTGCGTTTTGCTGTGCAAGATGTTATTCCCAGCACCGGTTCTGGTCCGACAAAGTCACTCTGGGCACCACTCCTGGCAAGCGCGTCGGCCGCAACGTTGCCATCATGGTACAAGTGACCCGGTATCCAGACCAGCGACACCTCATTACAGCTGCCCAATTCGTTCAGGGCAAATTTACAACTCCATACCGTCTTTGAATTACACCGGTAGGAACCAAGAGCCTTTATTGCAGCTTGGCTATCTGCATATATCTTTATCGATTTGTTTATGCACAGGTCTTTTAAACTTTCCCTTGCACACATCTCGATGGCATACACTTCTGCCTGGTGTATGGTTGCGTACTTGCCGAGGCTAGCTGATAGTCTAGCATCGGTGCTGCCCCCATATGCGCCGGCTCCTACTCCCAAATTGGTTTTGGAGCCGTCAGAGTACCAGCAGAGGTCCGCTCTCAACAGGGTCGATTGGTTCCGGTCCCAGTCCTCCCTTTCCGGGAGGACGATCTTGAAAGACATATCTCTGCTGATTTTTGTAGGCATCAAGTCTGAGACCATTCCCAGAATCTTGTGACAATCACTGTCATCAAGGAGACCGGACCCTCTCAGACTGACTTCCCTCGGCATGTTATCTGCCGTTTGTTTTAGTCTGTACGTTGTCCACCTCGCCACCCTCTCCAACCATATGTGAAGTGGGGGAATATTGAGGAGGACCTCCAGAGCGGCTGATGGTGCGGTGCTTATCGCTCCCGTTATCATCAGACAAGCTTGTCTCTGTAGATGAGCCAGTTTGGGCCTCGCGATACCACGAAGTACCTTAGGCCACCAAACTATGGCTCCATATGTTATCATTGGCCTGATAACCACTACATAGAGCCAGTACATCTGTTGGGGGTTTGTTCCCCAGTTGTTACCACAGATTCTCCGGCAGGTCCACAGGGACATTTTAGCCCTGCGGATAACATTTTCTAACTGTATGTCCCAGTTGAGCTTCTTATCTGGGGTAACTCCCAGATATTTTGCTTGGTCCGAAAATGGAATGGTTTCCCCCATAAGAATAGGTGGTTTTAATTTGTCCAACCTTCTTCTTCTGGTAAAAGGAACAATGATCGTTTTGCGGGGGTTCACAGACATATGTTCCCTCCGGCACCAATCATTGATTACATTTAGTGCCTCTTGAAGAGTACTTGCCAGTTCCTCCTCAGATTTGCCTCTAACCATTATGACAAGATCATCAGCATACGCCTGGACCTCAACCTCCCAGAGTCCGAGGATAGCCAGCAAATCGTCCACAAAGAGGGACCACAGCAGGGGGGATAGTACGCCCCCCTGAGGACACCCCCTCGCAGCCCTGACGCCGACCACCTCTCCCCGCAACGAGGTAATGGTCCGATTGTGCAGCATGTTTCCGATCCAACCACAGATGGTAGGTTCAACCCCCCTAGCGATAGTGGCCTCGTAGAGGGAGATCGGTAATGCATTATTAAATGCGCCTTCGATGTCGAGAAATGCCGCCACCGCAACCTCTCCATTTTCCAGAGAGTGTGTGATCTTCTCGACGAGGTTATTGAGCGCTAACTCAGTTGATTTGCCAGTTTGATAGGCATACTGGTGGGTATTTAGGGGGTTATTGGGTAAGATGTTCCCCCTAATGTGTCCGTCCAGTATTTTTTCCAATCCCTTCAGGAGGAATGATGTAATACTGAGAGGTCTCAGTGATGTAGGTAGGAGGTCCTTACGTCCCAATTTGGGAATGTAAACCCCCCTAACCACCGTCCAGCTGGGTGGAATGTAGTTCCAGGCCAGACTGGCTCTGTACAGCCTGATAAGGTGAGGTAGGAGAATCTCCAGTCCCTTTTGTAGTAGGACCGGTACCACCCCATCCTCCCCTGGCGACTTTAATGGCTGGAAATGATTCACAGCACACTCCACTGCCGAGGCTGTTACTATTCGCCGAGCAACTGGCCAGTCCTCCCCATGAGGGCGTTTAAATCGTCCCTCAGCCGGTAGGACCTCTCCGTTGCTCGGGATCAGACAATCTGGGAAGTGTGTGTGTGCTAAGAGCTCTAACGTTTCTTTCCGAGATTCAGTAAAGGAACCATCTGGTCGTTTTATCGATCCCAGCTCCTGAACACGGTCGCGTGAGAGAATCCTGTGGATTCTGGCGCTGCTGGGCATATTATTAATGTCCCCGCAGAACCTCCTCCAGGACTCCCTCTTAGCGTTCCTAATCTCTTTGTTATAGTGTGTTAGAGCGGTTTTATATTGCTCCCAGTTGCCTGTAGTTTTAGCACGATTGAAGAGACGTCTAACTTCCCTTCGTAGTTTATCGAGGTTGTTATTCTACCAAGTAGACCCCCGACTGTCTTTCTTTGACCTTAGTGGACAGTTTTCGTAATAGGCAGAGACAACAGCTTCCCTAACTTGTTCAGCCGCAATCTCAATCTCATCACGATCCCTCACTGTGGGGATAGCGGACCCAAGACCTGCGGCGAGGGACTGTTTGTACCCCTCCCAATCCGTCCTTCTCGGGTCGCGATACTCCACCACAGGTCTAGGGCCTGTTACAATCTCAAATAGGATATGGGCATGGTCAGAACATTGAGCTCAAAAGCCTTGAGCTGATCGTGAGATGTAAAACCTCTCTACGATTAGCTGTAAGAAAGGTGGGTTCCGAGCCTATGTTGTTGACAACCAGCTCCTCCCCTAAAATGTATTCAAATAGTGATTCACCTCGTCTGTTAGTGTCCGTGCTCCCCCAAACCAAGTGATGGGAGTTCGCATCACACCCCATTACGAGGTGACAGTTGTTCCTCTTGCAGAAGGCGATCAATTTCCGCACCTCTGCTGGAGGTGGTTGTTCTGCATCTCTGTCTCCAGGGAAATAGGCCGAACAGGCCACTACTTCCAGCCTGGTCCCCCCGGATGTGATCACGAGATGGATGGATGCCATGTCCTTGGTGCAGTATTCTGAAAGTGTAAAATACTGCAAGTTGTTTCTGATCCATATACAGGCTCTGGGGTTGGTACCAGTGCCCACCTCTACTATCTTACCAGAAGTGTTACCCAGCCCTTTAGTTCGTTCCGAATTGGCGGTCCAGGGCTCTTGGAGAAGAGCAATATCTATTTGCTCTTCCTTTAATTTCATGCTAAGGAGGTATGTCGCAGCCTTAGCATGATGCAAATTAGCTTGGATGCACCTTATGTTGGTAGGCATGGGGGTAGGAATATAGGAGTGTATAGAGGATAAAGGAGTAGGTTAAGGAGCTCGAAAGGAAAGGGAATTATGGTGCAGGTTCGTCCTCCTTTTTAGAAGCTCGATTACCAAGCTTCCTATAGGAGGGTCTACCTTTGGTAGTCGTCCTATAGGGGTGGACTTTCCTTTCCCCTGTTGTTTCCCTCTGGAGGTTCCAGTGGAAGGTTGAATCCTGCCACTTGGGTCTGTGTAAGTCGTGTTCATGTTTGGTCCCACGAGCAGCAAGGGAAAATAAACCTCCATGGAAGAGCCCCGCATCCCATGAAGAGGCATTTACACAGGGAGGTCGCCCGGTTTCCCTGGGGAGGGTTAACGTTAGCGACAGAATTACCATCCTGCCAATGCCCGGCCATTTCGGCCAGAAGCATCATCGCTTCGGCACGAACCCGCCAACGACCTTGCGATGTGGGTTTTTTATAGAGGACTCTCCTCGCAATGCCGGCCAATTAGGGCAAACATTCCCGGCCCTCCTAAGACATGACTAGGTAGGGTTAAGGTATGGCCCTCCTCCTTTCTCAGCCGGGCTTTGGACCGTCCATGGCGGAGTTACTACTATAAAGGTTATAATATCTACTAAATTTGATGTCTTTTTTAAAAAAACTATTTAAAAATCACAACAGTTCTATGAAAATTCGCTAGCATAACGCACTTGCTGCGTCCAGACTTTTTAATACAACAACTGTAACAAAATTGGCTAGTTAACTAGGTAGTTAAACATTGCCGTGCAGTCTTGTCATAAGCAAATTATATAATAGTTAAAATTGATTAGATGGCCTCGTAAGCTCAAGTCCATTAGCCAGATTTTTTTTTAATTCAGTTTCGAAAATCTATCTATTCCATCCTCCTTCGTTATATGTTATAATGAAACAGAGACAAATTATATATCTAACCTATGTTTTAAAAATAAACAATCTTTTTAATATAATATAGGTATACAATTTATTGGTAGTAAAAAGGAAGGTAAAAAACAAGTCAGCCTTGAAACAACTGTAAGCGCTTCGAGCCCTTGATCTAATGTATTTAAAGTCAAGTCACAGCAAATATGTTTCCTTTGATTCGAATTATTAAACTAAAACTACCATAATTTCAATTCGTAGGTCTGACAACATTATCGCACTGGCTCAGGATAATGCAGTGGTATACATATTATTGTATATTTTGGTCCCGATTTGTTAGAAACATGTGTTGGTTAAGCATTGTATGGTTTAAATGTAGAAATATCATCATATACAACTTTTTTTATTTATTATATTTTTGGATGTATATATGTTTTTAAACTTAAATATGTTATTAATTTTTAAATATATGCAACATGTAGTGCGTAATTTTTATTCTTTAAAGGTGGTCCAGGAATGTATGAATTTTCAATTGGCTTAGCAGGTTGGCTACAAAGATCTATATATATATATATATATATATATATATATATATATATATATATATATATATATATATATATATATATATATATATATATATATATATATATATATATATATATATATATATATATATTTGTGTGTGTGTGTGTGTGTGTTGGTGTGTGTGGGTGTGTATTAACATATAAAAATTGAAACTGACCTCGGATGTGTGTTCTATGGAGCCTAGTTTGGGCTTTTTTGGTGAATTTTTTGAAAAGTAGCGGTCTCGTTGGTGACATTTTTCTACGTAAATTCACTAAAACACTCTATTGTTTATCTGCTCGTGAAAATGTGGATCTTTGATCTTATATTACTAAAAAATACTGCATCGTGGCCGAACTTTGTATGCCTATAAAAATAACGGTTTCATGTGGGACTTTTTTCATCAGAAAGAAACTAAATTTCACACAAAGTTTACTGTAACATGTATTTTCTATTTATTAATCTAAGGGTACACTATAAATTAGTATTACATCAAGGTAAGTAGAGCAGTAGAAACGGGATTCGAAGAGATTTAACATTTTCCTTTTGGATATATTTCATATTATGTCCCTGAAGATATCCGAAAAAATTCTTCAATTGACTGATATGAACAGAAAGTTCTAATAATTTGTGATTCGCTCAATAATATTTACGTTAATTAATTTTTTTTAAGATTCACCATTACTAATCCTGGTCGTTTCTACATCTTTAGCAAGCCCCATACGATACGCCAATGGCGTGACCGCGCTTGGATCGAACAGCGAAAAGTGGTAACACTATCCAGCCGGTTATCGGTCTATATAATGTCATCCATACATTCATAAACAAATCGTTATCTACTAAGCATGACAGCTGACAGTGATTCTCAAAATAATAATGTCAACTGTCACGTCAGTAGTGTCGCCAATGGTACAAAAATTATTCTGAACTATCCTAAGACGATATTTTATCAGTTCCTCAATAGATGGTGGTATAATTTTAGATATGAAAAGATTAAACAAACATAGATGCTCTTACCCCAACTTCCCATACAGCACAAGATATTCTCAGAATGTTCTCACAATGTGAGAACGTTCTTTTTTCAGAATATTTGTTTCGGAATGTTCTAATAACATTTATGGAATGTCAAACTTCAATCTTGAATATTCTAAGTACATTTATTCAATCACATTCTAAGAAAATTCATCATAAATATACTGAGAACATTTGAATAGATTATTATACCGAATATTCGCTCAGAATGTGCTTGAGATATCCTTATAATATTATCTAACTTTAAAATTTAATGAAAAAGATAGATTATGATTACGGTATAGTGGTGAGAATTATAATTGTAACTATCTTGCATGTTTGATTCTGTTACCTGTCTATATTAAATACATCCGAAAATTGTATATTTAGGGAATCCATTCTTTAGGCATAAAGCGCATGTCCATGCTGCCGAGCCGAGAAGGGAGATGGCAGGATGGACGCTAGACGTAAATAAAAAGTAATGTCAAAATGAATGGTCTGTGGTCAAGTTATATTCTAACATAATTAATTAAAAATAATAATGTGGCGTTAACACGGAGAACTGTGCAATTGCAAACAACATAGATCCAGAGTACAGAAGCAACTAAAACATGGTGTGAGGTTATCAAGAACTAAGACGCGCCTAGTAAAGAAACAAGTTTTAAAGCATCTCCTGTAGTTCACACTCATGATGGGTTCGTCAATATTGCTTGAGACTGGATCATCTTACTAATTAGGTACACCTACGTTGCATAATATATAATTTAAAAATTGTGTTATGTTCAATAGTACCTAAGTCATGCAATATAAACCACCACAGTTTGATGTGGATGGACTGGAAAGCGCAAGAATACTGCAAATCTATAGAATTGTCTAAGCCAACATCTCAGACTTTTTACTCCTGTGGAAGAAGTTAATGCTGTAAGAAGTATCACTACAGTGCAGAAAATGTGGACCGGAACATATGGTAGGAAGATGAATGTACAATAAAACTTGCAATAGATCAGATACGGAATCACTTTGCCAAAGTATGCTTTTACAACCAGAATATCCATGCTGTTGGTGACAAACATTGGGCATTGGGATATGGAAATAGCTTTAGAAGTCAAAATCAAGTCCGCCGAAGCAGAGCAGAAAGCAAAGATACAAGGGAAGGGTCAAAAGGTCTTATCGATGACAGTTGTGGTTTTGTGTAAGTGTGTAGTGTGATTTTGTGGCATGTTCTGTCCAATTTAGTTGTATTCTATAAAGGTGTAAGTACTGTTGTGTAATGCAATTCCTTTAATGTCACACTGAAAGCCTGTAGGATCAATAGTCTAGCCAAATTTCAAGTTACTTCAGTGGGGGTAACCGTGATTATTCATCTCGGAAACTTTGTATTTGGCTATTACATTTTTTCTAACTCCAAGAACTGTATCTTTATTTATTTGATTTTTATGTAATTGAAATTTTAATTGTTTTATTAATATTTTATTCAGACATTTCTTTGTATTTCTTATAAGTACATACTTAATCTAAATAAATGTGCAATACTCGAATTGTTGACTTATTACGTATCTGAACTTGAGTTTACAGGTGTGTGTAGCCACTGGAACAATATGGTAACCTAAACAAGGGCGAGCGATTGAAGTTCAAATTCTAGCCTCTCGGGCATGCTTATACGAAAATATATAAAAGGCCAGTTAAGTGGTGGAAAATCAGTAAATTTTGAACAGAAATCCAATATTTCACATCTTTGCATTTTCTTAATTTCTGTAAAATTCAAAAAAATGTATACAGGGTGTTTCGCATAAGAATCGACACAGCGCAGGGGCATGTAGGTAACCGTAAAATATGGTGATTTAACGCTACTTACCCCTATATTAAGTTCCACCCCTGAGAAGTTATAGGCCTTTAGTAGGGTTTCAAATTTTAAAAAAAATCAATATCTCTGTAATACTTTAACTTAGAAAAAACAAGTAGAGTAATGTAGTGGTATTAAACCAAATATGTTTGGTTTTGGTTACTGTAAGTCTGTAAGTTTTCATATTGTGAAATTGACGGTAGATCCTGTGGAACGGATTGCGCGGCTTGTAGGATAAAATGTCACTAAGCACTAGTTAGCTGTTAACCATTAAGTTGGATGCTCGATGTACAATATGCTTACGAGTAATTAAATAAATTACTAAGAAGTTGATTGTGTGTTAATGGAGAATATAATTGGAATCGACTAACCTCATCATCAACAGACTCCTTGAAATACTCAACTGCCATCTTGTTTCGTCACGCATTGGCGTATTATTAGCTCCATGATACAACTAACGAGAGATATGAAGTGGAATGTAACTTCAACCGCATTAAACTGACGTATATAAACTTTTTGATTGCGAATGACTGTATCTTAAGTATGTAGTTGGATTTGTATAACGTTACTCAACAGGTGACGTCATAGGAGGGGTGGGGCATATGCGCAATATCATATCTCTTGTAAGTCATTATATCATATATTAGCCCGGTGGAGGAGCACTTCCGGTGGAGGGCGCAGAACTGCTCTCATATACACTATGTGAAAACTGGAACCTATGATGGGCACTAATAAGTACACTTGGAGAAACCCAAATCACCACAACACATTATTCAGATACCTTACGATCGTTTCGTTGACAATGTCAACATCTTTAGAGGAAGAATTTTCGATCGTAAGGTCTCTGAAATATGTGTTGTGGTGATTTGGGTTTTTCCAAGTGTACTTATTGCTCTCATATATCTATTCATGTCAATTATTCGAACAAATATTTCTTATTTCATATAGATACAATCATCCACTCCCATTCATTCGCCTACTCAAGTGTCAACAAATCAACATCTGATACCCATCGTATTTATTTGCATCCCGACGAATAGCCAATCGTAAACCCTCCAAATCCAGGTATATGCACTATTCACTGGGATGTGCAAATATGCCTGGATACCCTGATAAATACTAACCGATACTTTTTATAATTTTATTTTCAAATGTATCGTAAAAGTATAATTATTTAAAAAACATCTTTTAAAGATTTGAATTGCTGAGCAAAATAGTAATCTAAATTTAGATTCTTCAACTCAGGATCTAAAAATCTATTATAGGTGTTTATTGTGGAAAGGTTATTACTATAGCCACTAGTCTATTTGCATACCTATTAATTATAGATGAAAGAATTATTATTAGGATTTTTCTACACCAGTAATAAAAAAACTCTGGACGCAGCAAGTGCGTTATGGTAGTGAATTTTTATTAAATGCTTCAAATTTGAATAACTCAGTTTTCTATAAACTTAGAAAGCTTAATTTTGGTATGTAGTAAGGTCTTTCCTAGGAAAAGATATTCACCAAATTTCATTAAAATACCTTAGTAATTTTTGGAGAAAAAATTTTTTGCGAAAAATTAAAATTTGAATCTCAATTTTTTATAAACTTAGAAAGTTGAATTTGGGTACTTAGTAAGGTGTCTCCCAAGGCAACATATGTAGTAAATTTCATTAAAACAGCTTTGTTATTTTCGGAGAAAAAACTTTTTTTTTGAAAGAAAACTTAAAATTTTTCCGGAAAACCCCGTCCGATTTTCCTGGCTAACGAACTCATCCAAGCCATTAATAAAAGAAAGACACTTGCCGAGTTTCATTGAAATCGGTTAATTATTTTCTGAGTTATCAGACGGATACATATATAGGTATATATATATATATATATATATATATATATATATATATATATATATATATATATATATATATATATATATATATATATATATATATTGATATGGTTACTAAAGGGGGCCACATATACATATATACACATACATAAACACATTTTTACCACAAATTATACTAAACACAATCAAAAACTTACTTATGGTGTGTGCAATGTCTTGCCAGCGAAAATAATAACCATTTTTACAGGCATAACGTAAGACCTGATATAAGAAATTTAATCAAAATTGATTAGGACATATATATGTGTTAAAAGGAGGCAAGGCAAGTGTAAATGTGTTGAACATTAGGAATGTATGGCAAGTTTAATTAGATAGTGTAAGGTATTATTGTTTGCTAGCTGTTATGTAATTTAAGATGTTATTGTTTGTTGTCATATATACACACATATATATATATATATATATATATATATATATATATATATATATATATATATATATATGTATGTATATATATCTAATACACATATATTTAAAATACATGTTGCCAGTTTTGACGTTTTAAATCGCAACTTTGACGTTTTGAGGAAAACCCCAATTTATTTTTCTGTAAATGCCTATAACTTGTCCTTTGACCTACATATCTAAATTTTGGTAGATAACTTACCTATAGGGACATAAACCCGCGCACCAAATTTGGTTGCCCTTACTTTGTTAATTCCGGAGATATGAATTTTTTTCGAAAGGAAACACAAAATTTTCCGGGAAAACCATGGCAGATTTTCCTGGATAACAAACTTATCCAAGTCATTTGCAAAAGGAATTTATTCACCAAATTTAATCAAAATCGGCCCATTATTTTTTGAATTATCGGTGTGATACATATATATATATATATATATATATATATATATATATATATATATATATATATATATCTAATACACATATATTTAAAATACACATTTTCACAATAAATTTCAGAGAGTATTTTACAGATAAGACCTAATCAAAAACTAAGATACCTAATAATCATAATATAAAACCAAAAATAATTTTTTTTCTATTTTAACAATTGCAACCCAATCGTGGGACATAAAACAACCAAAGCTCACATAACTATATCAATTGTCGCCTAAACGTGGGAGCTTCGAAAGTCCACGAATAATATAAATAGATAATAATAAAAAAAAACGCAATAATAAGAAAGTCGGGAAAATGCCTAGAGGGAGAAAAACGACCACGTCAAAGGACAGACAGGACAGGGGAGACGAAAGACAACGTGAACAACAGGAAATGGAGATGGCACAAGTACCTCACGAAGAAAATGGGGAAAATGTCGAAGAAAATACTATGGAAGTAATATCACAAGAGAGCATAAATGTGGATGAAATGGAAAATGTTAGAAGCGAAGAAGGTGGAATAGAGCCAGGAACAGAGAAGCAAACTGGTCGAAATGATGACGTTGTCTTGTAATACCTAATGAAGATGAATGAAAGCATGAGTAGCATGAAACTTAGTATGAAAGGGGATATAAATGGCATAAATGAGAATATGAATGACAGGTTCGAAAGACAAGAGGATAATATAAACAAGATAAAAGAAAGCATGACTGAGAAATTCGTTGAACAGGAGCAGAACATGAGGCAAGTGAATGTGAGATTGGATAATATAGAGGAGAAATTAACACAGAAATTAGAGAAAAGTCTGCAAGAGGTGAGAAAAGAGCTGATACTGAAAGTAAATGACGAAGTAGAGGCCAAAGTGCAAGAAAAATGCCAGGGTGTCATGGAAAGAATGAATGTGGCTGAAGACGAGATAGGTGGTATTATACAAGTAGGGAATGAGAGGTATCTGAGGATGATTGGAGTGAATACTGAAGTAGAGAGGAAAGTAGAGAGCTATCACATTGAGATGTGACAAACTGACAGAGACGAATGAAAAGGTCGAAAGAGTGGAACAAGTGGCCAGAGTAAACGTGGATGATTTAAAAAGAGTGAAAGAAGAGACTGAACGGAGGTTAAATTTAGAAAGTATCAAAATAAGAGAGGGAGTAGAAGAGAATGTGAAACAAAAATTAGAGAGAATGGAGCGACAAATGAGAGCAGCTATGGGCAATGAAATAATTATGTACCAGACCACGAACGATAGTGGACTAAAATTCACTGGGCATGTGGACAAACTACACCCTAAAGTATTTATTATGAGTCTCCTGAACAAACTAAAAAATGTCTATGATGTGCAAGACAAAAAGGAAATAATAAGGCAGAGCTTGAAAGGGGATGCGTTAATATGGTTCACCAGCAGGCAAGAAGGAATCGAGGATATAGAAGACTTTGAGACTAAGTTTTTGAACCACTACTGGGGAGAAGCACAACAGGCCATAGTCAGAGAGAGATTGTATTTTGGGAAATATGATCCAAACGACCCCAGAGAATTGTATAGCTACGCATTGCACATTTACGATATGGCGCAGCACCTGACGCCAAAGATGAGGGAATAAGAAATTATAGTGTATATTGCCAGGCATGTCAAACCCGAGATATCCGAAATAATAGGGATACAAAATATAAGAACCTTGGACCAACTCATAAACTACCTACAACGGGTCCAGAGAACAATGAGGGACAGATATAACGGAAGAAATACTGGAAGAGAAGAGTGGCGAAGGAGGAACGAAGAAGGACAAAGAAGGAGTGGACAATACAATGGCAACAGAAACTCTGAACAGAATAACAACAACAGATACAACGAACGGAATAACTACAATGAAAGAAGATATTACCAGAATAGACAAGGAAGGGACAACGAACAAAATAACAACAACAAACGGTATAATGAGCGGAATAACTACAACAATGAAAGAAGGGACTATCAAAGTGGACAAAGAAGGTACGACGGATATGATAACAACAGGAACAACTATGATAGAGATAGGAACCAAAATAGAGGGATCTATAATAGGGAAAGGCAAGAAAATAACAACCGAAACGACTACAATCGACAGGATGAGAGAGGGGCTGGTGAATTTAGAGCAAGGTTGAATGCTATGAGACAGGTGAACAATGCTTCGGAAGAAAGCCAAGGACCAGGTGCTGAAACGGGGGCAATACGAAAACAAAGAGGTGACGACCAGCAAGAAGGAATTAGAATAATGAGTGATGCAGTGGAGGCGGCGAGAGCAAGACTGCCAAATAGAGGTATGGACAATGCCATTGTCCATACAAACTTTTAGATATGCACAAACCCGTTAAAGCAAATCACCCACACGCAAAAGCTAACCACACATGTGTCTACGAACACCCTAGAGAAATATTTAAAAATGACAAAGAGGCAGAAAAATTTGAAGAAAATGTAGGTTTAATTATTTTAAAAGGAAAGTTATATAAAAAGGATGTGAAGATATTACTTGATACAGGATCAGAAGACTCAATAATTTCTGGAAGGGTCGTACAACACTTTAGCGTGGGGAGAGTAAAAATACCTAAGATCACACTAGTAAACGCAAAAGGAAAGAAGATTGGGGAAATTAACGAGACTATATCTGTGGAAATATATATATAAACAACGTAAAACTGGAGCTACAGCTTTTGATAATGGACGAAATGGAATACGATATAATTATGGGAACTGACGAAATGGAAAGGCATGAAATTATAATTGATTATTTGAACAAGTACGTAGTAATTCGTAACAAAAGGATAAAAATGAAAAGATTAAATGAGAATGGGGAGGATGGTAGTGTAGTTAGGAATAGTTCAGTGATAGAAGATCACCTTTTTAAAAATAAAGAGAAAGCTATATGCGAAATGAGATATAGCCAATATAAAAATGATATGTATAAAGAAAATGAGAATAGTATGCAGATAAACTGCGAAGAAAAATATATAAAGCGAATAAAGAGAGCGCTAGAAAAATATAGAGGGTTAATAATAGATGAAACTAGAGTTGCGAGAAATTATGTACATCAGTTCAAAGTAAGAGGTTTACAAAATTTTAAATCCAAGTCATATCCGATTCCATATAAGTACAGAAAAGAAGTAGCAGAAGAGATGTTAAAAATGAAGCAGAGGGGAATAATAGAAAACAGTAACACCCCATTTATAAATCCAGTAGTTGTTGTTAAAAAGTCGAGTGGCGAGCTAAGACTATGTTTAGACGCCAGGAACATAAATAGCTGCTTGGTTCCACAATATGAAGCCCCAGCGAACATAGACTCTATATTTGGGAGGTTAACATGTTCCGAAATGTTTACAAAAATTGATTTGAAGCATAGTTTTTGGCTAATTCCTTTACACGAAGATAGCCGAGACTATACAGGTTTTACAATAGACGGAGTGGTCTATAGATTTGCGGTAGTGCCTTACGGGATTCAATCAGCATGTGCAGCACTAACAAGAGCACTACACACCATTTTGGACAAGTATGAACAATTCGTGGTACACTATGTGGACGATATACTGATAAGCAGTAAAGTAAAAGACCACCAAGAGCACGTTGAAACAGTTTTAAGAGACCTAGATGAAGCTGGTTTAAAGATTAACTTAGGGAAATGCCAGTTTTATCAAAAAGAGGTAGTATTCTTGGGGTACGTTATTGACAAAGAGGGTATAAGGATGGACGAACAACGTATAGAGGCCATCTGGGAGTTTAAACGCCCTACAAATTTAAAAACACTCAGAGGATTCATTGGCATGATAAATTACTTCAAGAGATTGGTCCCAAACTTGAGCGAGAAGTTGTACCACTTATAAACATGCTCAAGAAAAACCAAAAATGGAAGTGGGACAACGAAAAAGAAATAGCATTTAACTCGATAAAGGAGGAGTTTTGCAAGGGGTTAAAGGTGTACCATCCTAGGTATGAATTAGAATTCACATTGAGAACGGATGCGTCAATTAACAAATTGGCTGGAGTGTTAGTACAAATGCAAGAGGGAATGGAAGTGCCTATATGTTTTGTGTCGAGAGTGACAAAAGTGCATGAGAAGAAGTATAGTGTGACTGAATTAGAATTGGTGAGTGTGGTATTTTGTGTGGAGAAGCTGCGATTTTATTTATTGGGGAATAAATTTGTGATTGAGACAGACCACCAAGCTTTGATCAGCATCCTCAAGAATAAATTCGTAAGCAATCGGATACATAGATGGGTGTTAATTATGCAAGAATACACGTATGACATAAGGCATGTGAAGGGAAGTTTGAATGTAGTGGCAGATGCTTTGACGAGGGATGATGGAAAGAATGTGAATGAATCTAGACGAATCAGATCAGGTATGATTGTATTGACAGAAAATCAGGGTTAATTTTCAAAAGGGGTGATTGAAAGAGACCAGAGAATGCTAAGTGAGAAAGAAAAACGTGGATCTGAAGAGAAGGAGAATGTGCTTGTCAAAACAGTGAATGGGTATGAAGTATATGTGATAACGAATGAATTGGCGAGAGAAATCAGCAAAAGTATACATGAAGAGAATGGGCATATAGGGGCACGAAAAGTATGGATGGTATTCCGAGAAAATTACATTACAAAACGAGACCTAACGTTAATAAAGGGAACATTGAGAGTCTGCAAAACATGCCAAATATATAAACACAAAAATCGACACAATGTGGGAGTACCAAAAACTATAACAGCCAATGAGTGTTTAGAAATTGTAGCCATAGATTTCATTAGTGAGTTGATACCCAGTAGACAACAAAACAAGCATATAATGGTCATGGTTGATGTATTTTCCAAATACATCAAATTATATCTCATGAAACTTACAAATAAACTGGTCGCAATAAAACTGCTAAGGTTATATATACGACAAGTAGGTACACCGAAAATAATTTTGCTGGATAACGCCACATACTTCCAGAATGAGGCAATACAACAGTTCTGTGAAAGTAAAGGCATTAAAATGCAATACACGAGCATAAGACACCCTAGTAGTAACCCAGCAGAGCGCTATATACAGGAGGTAATCAAGTATTTGAGAATGTTGATAAATGATGACCAGAGAGAATGGGAGAGTCAATTGGTGAATGTTGAAAGAATTCTGAATGAATGGCATAACTTGAACACGGAAGAGACACCTATGTATGTGATGACTGGAAGGAGGCCTGAGAGAAAATGGATAATAGAAGAGAAATTGACGTATGAGAGAGTGGTTGAGAATGTAAGGAAGAGAATCAGGAGAAAGGCACAGAAATACTTGAGCCGACAGCATAAGAAAATAAAAAAAGGGGTGAAGTTCAAAAAAGGAGATATTGTGATTGTGAGAGCACACAGAGTTGGAAATCGAGAATTGGAGAAATGTGCCAAGCTTCAACCTATATTCGAAGGACCTTATAAAATAGAAAATGAGAAACCAGTTAACAGCTGTCTACTGACAGACCTCCAAACGGGACAGATCAGAGTAGTTTTTAACATTACAGACGTGTACAAGTTAGAACAATAGGAGGAAATTAAAACACAAATCAGACCTGGATTAAGTCTATAAACTGAACCAAAACTAGTTCGACCAAATAACACGTCAAAATTCAAAAAAGCAAATGTCAAGCATGAAAGAAGAGTATAGGCAAATTCAAAACCGAGGTAGATAAGGTTAGTAATCAGCCAAGCGTGGGGAAGGATCGTACAACAAACAAGCATAAGAATTGTATGCCAATCAAGAAATGCAAACGGATTCAAACGAAGTAGTGGGGACAAGTTTAAACCCAAGATAAGAGGACCAGAGCTGTAAACGAACAAGGAAAAAGAAACAAAAATATGAAGTAAATAGATATTAAGGTCAATTAAGAGAAATTTGGAGAAAATTATGGAATATTCAGTATGATGAACAACTGAATAAAGACGTCTGAAACCAGGAGTAATGGGAAACGTCAAAAATATATATGTACGAACAGTGAAATGAATTTAATAGATGGAGAAGCTAACCAGTGAATATGTACACCCATAGAGGGCATGTTGAGATAATAACGAGTAATGTAGATGATTATGTGCACAGTAGTTGCAAGAAAATATAGATATTAAAGCAGAAAAGAAGCGAAATGCGGTAAATAATTAAAAATAAGCGGAAATATAGGGGATTGAGATGAAAAGTCCAGTAATAGGAGCATATATCGACTGATAAATAGTAGTTTCAGACTAATAATAAAAATAAAAAAGTTGGTTATCAGAATAATCAAGCGGATGATAAAGAAAAATACCTATTATCTAATGAAACGTAGGGTAACTCGAAATGGCAGCTATAATTAAAAAAAAGGTTTGAATATTGGGGTGATTACGAACATGTAATAAAAATTGTTTGAATGTATGCATACGAACACACGATATTGGAAATTAAAATTACTCGGTAATGAATAAAGGCAAGTACGAAGCCCTAAATTATAAAAGCAAACAGGGGCGAAAAATAAATATATGTATAACTATGAATCCAAAATTCTGAAAATGACCAAAGAATTGTCAAAATATTTTTGAAACTAAATTTAGCCTTGACATAGTCAATTAACAACATTTTTTCATTAAATGTTGATGGCATTTCTTATAGCATGCAACATGCAAACTTAATAACTAAGTCGAACGTTGCTTGGGCAAACGTGACATTAAAAAAGGAATATAAGTTGAAGAAATCCCAGACGAACCAAGCACTGAAATGACACATATTTTTTAAAAGCACTTAAAGTAACGAAGCACTATTTTAAATAAAGGCCATAAACACTTCGAAGAACTTAACACTTATGAAGCTGGAACAAACATGCAGCAATAATGACAACAGGATCAGTATTCGGCAGTAGCAGAAATTTGCAGACACAGTAGTATTTTTCTTAAAATAATTGTGGGCACAGCAGTGGTCTTCAAAAACATAATTGACAAAATATTGGCACAGCGGTGTTCTTATAAAACAATTGGTAAATTTGCAGATTAGCTCCCGAACGCTTTTGTGAAAAATTTTTTGACATATATCCTTAAAACTCCCCTTAGAGCAAGGTGCAACAAGAAAAATTTCTTGTTCTGCCCCCCAAGGGAGTTACGGGGCAAGGAGCGAATAGGGGTGCTGGGCGGGGAAGATGTTAAAAAGGAAATACAAGCCTGAAAATACGAAAAAGGGCCTAGCGCCCCGATAAAAAGTCGCCCTTTTCAACAATTCTACCCCCCTCCTCACCCTCCACCTCCGCCGCCCCTGTGGCCAATCCGCCACAAAAAATCAGCAGGCCAAGGTCGCGGAATGTCACCTGGGACTGTGCTAAGGGAAACGAGCTGGTAACACATGCAAGTAGGGGGGTGGGTGCAATTTACCGGGGACGGCACATATCGCCGCCCTCAACACCGCCCCCATGCCGAAGGCAACGTAACGCTACCGGACAGTATGCCCAAGGATATGAGCAGAGAGCTGACGCGTGCAGCGGAGGAAGGAAAATTCCGGCGGCGGCGGCCACCGCCCCAAAAACGGTATGCGAGGGAGACGTATGAGAGGCCAGTATTCCCCCCGAGGCGCGGAACGGGCAAGGTAGGCAGCAGAAAACAGTGAAGCGAATAGGAAAAGTTAAAAAAAAAAACTTACCTCAGCCAGGTGAGAAGCGTTGGGCGGACGTGATGGTGGAACAATTGGCGAACTACCGGAGCGGGTGCTCCAGCCCCGGGTACAGCGATGCCACAGCCTGCCAGAAGTGGTGGAGGCGCATCGTGGTGTTGGGGTACATCCTCCGGAACATACCATCCGCGAGGTAACCATCAAAATGGGCCGCCCTGAGGCCGGCCCTGGGTACGTGACGCCTTGCCTCCAGCCACAAGCGTTCGATGTTCTATGTGTGCGCACCAGTTTCAGGATCAACGAAGTGGAGGCTGTGATTCACAGTAAAATGCCTGAATCCCGCCGCCTCCAAGTCGCTGTAACCCTTCCAGCAGTCAGTCATTATGATGCTGCCAGGCGACACATGATCCCGTATAACCCTCATTAAAGTGCGCGCACTTCGGTCGGCAACCGGAACCATGAATGCCTGGCCGCACACACCACGCGAACCACGTACAACACCGCCGACGACCCATTGACCTCTTAGGCGCCGCCCACGGTTGTACTTGCGTCGATCTCAACAACGATATCAGGGCCCCCAATCGGAGAGATAATACCGGTGAAGTGATCGACTAGCACCTCCCGGATGAAGTTGAACCAGTCAACAACCGTGTGCGCCGCTAAATCGGTCTCGTCCATAGCAAATTTCACCCGCGGTGGGTTCCGGGACAGGTATATCATAACAAGGTGACATACCTGTTGCACATCAATGCGGGCACCGGAGAAGAAGGTGTCGGTCAGCGCGGAGACCCAGAACCTACAGGTACCACGATGCCTTGCGGTATATCGCCTATCGCAATTGAACACCGGCAATCCGCGGCGATATGTAACGGTCACCTTTCGCGAGCACTTTGGGCAGCAGGTGTGGCAAAGAAGCACCCCGTGAGCCCTAAGATATTCTGTTAGGGCAACGTTGTCCAGCAGCAGCGCGCTAAAGTTTAAGTTTTTCATATAACAAAAGTCACATACGTTGTAACCGCACTGTGAAACGGTGGGCAATACTGGAACAGTTTGTGCAGCCATAATTATTTAGGAGCAGAATATTAGAAACAAAGGAAAGCAGTTAAAAAATAAAAGACGCACCGAACGCAACGTATAAGACGCAACTGAAGAAATAGCAAGTAGCAAGCGACAGAAAGGATGTAACAAAGAAGCGTAGGAATCTGCACCCCCGACCAATGGGGAAGCAAAACAACCGCGTCGAAACATCGAGAATAACAAAAAGTAGAACCTGCGACCAATGGGAACGCAGAAAAAGCGCGTCCATCGAGAACAAAGAACAAATAATTCGCGGCGCGAATTCACGTTCGCGTTCTGCGATCCCTTTGTCGCGGGACAGAAAACTTACGCGGGATCCACATTCGCGACGTTCGCGTTCGCGTCCGCGATTCCTTTGAAATGCTGCAAACTCCAAAGTAACGCGAGGTAAGGAAAGTTCCCGGGGGCGGCGAAAACCGCCGGCCCCCAACAACAAAAAGTTTGATGATCGCCACTGGTGAATATGTCGAACGAAACGACCAGGGTCATAGTGACCGTGAACTGCGACAGCGCTAGTGTGCGGGGCATTGCGACTGACAGAGACAGTCACACCGTGTGGTGCTGCGCACTGCGAAGTAGAACAGAGCCGCACTAAGGCAGTAAGGTAAAATTGTTGACTTTCCAGAAGAAGTTTGAATATAAATAACTACGCAAAGGAAGGAGAACAAAAGGTAAGAATAGTGTTACTCTGTATGTATGATACCAAAGTTGATGTATCAGCAGTCGATTTGTCAATAATTGTTCGGGAGCTAATCTGCAAATTCACCAATTAAAGCCACGCTAGTGTTCTTCTAAATTGTAGGCACGCTAGTATTTTTTTTAAACATGCTTATAAGCACAATAATGTCTCTCATGCATAAGTGCATCTGACACGTAAATATGATAACTTCTCATGTTCGCAGCTAGATCACTTGAGTCTCAGATGATAGTTCTGATTTCACAGCATAACTTGTTACAGGAATGGCAGTGACTGTTTCCGTAATCTGAAATGCTAAAAAATGTATTAAGGTAGGAAAAGATTATATTGCTATAGACTAAAAGCGTGAATAAAAAATTTTTTCCTAGCTTCAGAAGGCAACCCTCTAAAGCAGTAAAAACTTTTTATTGGGGATTTTATATGGTTACTAAAGGGGGCCACATATACATATATACACATACATAAACACATTTTTACCACAAATTATACTAAACACAAACAAAAACTTACTTCTGGTGTGTGCAATGTCTTGCCAGCGAAAATAATAACCATTTTTACAGGCATAACGTAAGACCTGATATAAGAAATTCAATCAAAATTGATTAGGACATATATATATATATATATATATATATATATATATATATATATATATATATATATATATATATATATATATATATATATATGTGTGTTAAAAGGAGGCAAGGCAAGTGTAAATGTGTTGAACATTAGGAATGTATGGCAAGTTTAATTAGATAGTGTAAGGTATTATTGTTTGCTAGCTGTTATGTAATTTAAGATGTTATTGTTTGTTAAAATTAAGGATATTGTTTGCTAAAAGTAAGAATGTCATGTAATCTAGATATAAGATACAAAGGCTATAAAGCAATAGAATGTAAATAATGGACAATACAAACTGTATAAGTAGTTTTTAGGTAGGTTAAGATGTTCATGTTGAGTCAATGACGTATAATACGTCGGGTTGAGTATAATTAGGGAATTTATGGTGTTATTGTTGTTAGCTTTAAGAATAGTAAGATGTCAAAATTTGAGTGATAAATTTAGGAATGTCATGTCATAAGCTAGATGTAAGTCAGCTGTTTTTTATTTAGGACAAATGTCAAATTGACTTTGAAACTTTAGTGCAGGTTAACTATTCTGTCATTGACTAACAACAATGAGAAATATGTATCCGAGGAGATCATGGAAAAGGATTATTGTGTTAAAATTTGTTAGGATATTTTATTTGAAGCAGGCATAAAGCAGTTTTTTGATTAGTTACGCTGGTTACGAAGAAAAATAATAAACAGGGGGAAAAAGTTTGGATAAAATCATGAGATTGAAATTTTTTGAGATGAAAAAAGATTGAAATTGTCATTAAATTATTAGATGGGAATTTTTGGTAATAAGGATATAGTTTGAGAATTTAGATAGAAGGGGTTTGAAAAGGGATAGTAGCAAGAGGAGAAAGTTTAGTCTACAGGGTAAAAAAATCTAGAGGGTCGCTGATCCGATAGTCCGACTCAGCAAATACAGGAGAGGCAGCAGAGGCAGCAGCAGTCTGAGTGAGTAGTGTAAAAATAAAAGGAGTAATAAAACTCGCTAAAAAAATAAGTACATAAACTGTGCTTTGGTTTTTATACGACAAATTCAAGATACTTACAGAGGCAGGGGGTCCATCTTTTGGCTGTAGCTGATAGTCAGCGTGGAACTCTGTGTCTATTGACTAAGTGCCACAATACGGTGGAATTAATATAAACACCAATAGGTGTCGGTACCGTTAAAATTTATTTTATTTTTTTTCTTTCCCTTTTATAGTGTAAAATTCAAATAGATATAAGTAATACATAAGGTTTAGGTTTTTGTCATATATGTTAATTTAATAAATATTTAAGTTCTGTGAGCATATAAGGACCTTTGCTTTATTTTCTTTAACATATATTTATAGGCATTTTGAGTAAAGATCAGAGGGGGAATACATTTCAAAATTTAAAATTTAATCATACTTTTGGAAATAATAAAAATTTTGATAGGACTTGAACCCACTAGCTAAATAAGCTCCCTGTTTTAAGAGCAAGTCAATTTAGTCCATGCTATAAATTTATTTAGGTCTCGGGCAGCAGTAAAAGCACAGGTGGATACACCAAGGTTTAAGTCATATACATATATATATATATATATATATGTATATATATATATATATATATATATATATATATATATATATATATATATATATCTAATACATATATATTTAAAATACACATTTTCACAATAAATTTCAGAGAGTATTTTACAGATAAGACCTAATCAAAAACTAAGATACCTAATAATCATAATATAAAACCAAAAATAATTTGTTTTCTATTTTAACAATTGCAACCCAATCGTGGGATATAAAACAACCAAAGCTCACATAACTATATCAATATATATATATATATATATATATATATATATATATATATATATATATATATATATATATATATATAAACATATAAAAATTGGAACTGACCCCAGATATGGGTTCTAGGGGTCCTAGTTCGCGCTCATTTGAACAGATTTTTGAAAAGTCTCACCATCGATACCTCTCTATTAGTGAATTTTTTAAAATAAAAATTCACTAACAATTATAATTGAAAATTTGAATCTCTCTCTTGCACTGCTTAAATATCGTATGAGAAAATTTCCAAATTTTAGTACCAATTATTGATCGAGATTCGAATGATCGTCCGACTATTGAATTCTTGAAGACGCGACTTTTCGATTAGTGAAATCATCCGATTATGCCCATCACTATTATCAATTGGGAACTACTCGATTTATGTGATTAACTGAGTGCTATAGGCAAATATGCATACGATGAGATGGGATTTTTCTTGTGACTGCTCTTATGACTAGTTGTGTCTAACTAAATCACATACTTTGAACTTGAGATAATGCTTACGACAAAAACAGATAAAATCATTTGATAAATCTCACAATGTAAACCATACTTTTAGATAGGTCAATTATTCTTTCCTATCCCATATCCCATTGAAATGTAACCTTGAACTGAAAGGGACCCAGCCTTTGACTATATATTAGAGAATAGACTCGGCACACAGCCGAATTGTTTGAAGCCAACATTCAAGGGACTCTATGTTTACATCGGTCCTCTGCTCTGATTGGGTGCTGGCTCAAGCGTGGTCGCTATGTAATAATTCATCCTTAAATCGCCGAATATGATGACAAGTTGAGAATGATAAATTTATTACTTTTCTGTTACCTAAGACATTACACTTACATTAGGACTTATTTATGAATGTAAAGATTTACTAACGTTATATTCCTTGGTTTCTTCCTCCTTTATGTAAATATAACCAGAAAACTCAATTTAAAATCTTTATCTTGCTGCATGTGAAGTATTTAGATTTGTATTAATCCACAGTTGTGGCTTGTAGTTGTCTGTGAATAGTATGCAAGTATACTGAGAATTTATGTTTATGTGTTACCTTGATTTGCAATAAAGGTTTTGAGTTTTGTTTTTGCAAAATGATGAAAAAGTATATTGCTTGTAGATTACCTGGCGATGGGGCAACGGTGTCTTTGCACGCGTAAGCACATTGCTGTTTGCGATTTTCAGTGGCGGCACGTCAGTTTGGCACTGTTTTTTAGGTTTCCATCTACTAAAGAAAGGAGATAAACAACAAATATCGTCCATTTTATAGTAAAAAACTTCGTTATTTTGTAGATTTTTCCAGTTTATCAGGAACTCCAAAAACATCTTTAAAAAATGGTCTATTGCTTAACGAGTAATACAAAAACAAAAGAGGAAAATAAATATATTGCGCCAACAGAAAAAACGTGTTAAACGTATTTCACCAGAAATCGCTGATTGAGCATTTTAAAAATCGTATTGCTTTTACGGAAAATACAGAAACATCCCTAGAAGTCTCACTTTTGAGTGTTATTGAATTTATACCATTGCTTGTAATATTTTAGGCCTCTTTACCCACAAAATAGATCTGATTAAACAGCTTTTGAAATGTCCACAACGGCACTATTCACCACACGTGTAAGGTCGTTTGCTATTACCCTAAATTTTTATTCAAACAAAGCTTATAATTACGTTCGAGAAAAATTTATGAAATATTTATCACATTCTCGAACAATTTTTAAATTGTTCCTGGATTCTGCAAAGAAGCATTAGCGGTTTTGGATTCAAAAAGAAGAGAAGCAGCTGAAAAAGGTCGCAAAATACTTTGTAACCTAGTTATCGACGAGATGTTCATAAGACGTCAAGTTGAGTGGACAGGAAACAAGTTTGGTGGTAACGTAGATATTGGCGTGAATATGAATAATTCAAACGAGCTTCCGCAGAGGCTAAAGAAGTTTTGCTTTTCTTACTAGTTGCTTTAAATGGCCACTGGAAAGTTCCAGTAGGTTATTTCTTCCTATCTGGCATTTTTCGTGAAGAAAAAGCAGGGCTATTAAATCGGGCTTTAAGTTTTATCCATCAAGCAAGAATAGTCGTTACTTCCGTAAGTTTTGATGGAGCAGCTGCAAATATAAGCATGGTTGAATGTTTGGGAGCAAATTTAGATACATTTATTCAAGAAAGTTTAATGGCTTATTTGCCGCATCCTGTAACCCATGAAAATGTATATATTTTCCTAGATGCTTGCCACATGATGGAATTAATAAGAAATTATCAGGCAAGTTGTAGATCTATAAAACATGGCAGCAGACAAATCAGGTGGTCATTTCTAGAAAAACTGGTAGAGCTGCAAGATATTGAAGGTTTTTTTTCTTAAATTTTTGTTGAAAACACTTTTTACTGAATTTGCATTAAAAAAATCGCTTGTGACGAGATCACAACATTACAACATTGAGACTTTCGAACATTTTATTCATTTCTATAAAAATTCACTACCATAATGCACTTGCTGCGTCCAGACTTTTTGTTAATAGAATACTTAAATAATGTATAGGTAGTTAAACATCTTTTAAATTTTATTTTATTATTTTAATCGTATTTATGAAAATTTCAATCTTAATTCTCGAGACGCCTATGGTGTCGAGGACCGTGTAAACAAACCTTTTATTCAATGTTGGTGTCAAACATTACAACGCATCGCATTGGGAGATGCCTGGTCTATCCGTAGGTAGATAGTCAAAGGACCCAGCTACGCTATGGATTTTCTAAGGCACAAGTGGGATCGACAATAGTAGGTGTGGTTATCTCTGTTGCACACACAGAGAGATACGGCTCATTTCTAATATTTGTATAGTTTTCTATTTTTGTTACCTTATTTTTATATTTAGATATTCGATGAAAATACTCTTATAAATAGGTGAAAAACTATTTGTTTAAGAGTTAAGCGAGAACAAGAAAAAATAAATGAGTTCAGTTGAATATGGCGATCAGATAATGAGTGAGAAAAAGGTAGCAATACCTTTTCATCCCGATCACTTTTTGTTGAAAATTTGCCTCAACTGCCATTCATTTGGATTCCGTTCCAATTCAAGGTGACATTTTAACATTAAAATGTATATTTTAATTGAAAGGGACCTGGCTATGCTTCCAATATCGATTTTCTGAGGCTCATTTTTTACAAAGTGATATCGACAATAACATGGATCGTTATCTCTGTCGTACACACACACACACACACACACATACACATTCACACACACAGAGAGATAAGGCTCACTTGATATATTTGTATAATTTTTTCATTTTTCAAACTGGTTTTGATTTAACCGTAGATTAAAACGTTTGCTAACGCCCACAGGAGTTTGAAAAAAGGTTCAGTTAAATATTGCCATAAGGCTAATAAGTAGGAAAAAGACAGCAGCTCCTTTTATGCCCCTACTCGTCTGTTAAAAACATTAAATGAAACACACTGAAAGGGACCCTACAGTGATTTCAATTTTCAATATCGATTTTCTGAGACACAAGTGAGATCGACAATAAAAGAAGAGGTTATCTCTGTCGCACATACGCAAAGATAAGGCTCATTTGTAATATTTGTCTAAATTTCAATATTTTCTACATGGTTTTGGTTTATCCGTAAATTCAAACGTTTTCTAACGTTGCCAATAGTTTTAAAATACTGAATAAAATAGCTAAATATTGTCATAAGGTTAATGAGTACAAAAAAACTCTGGACGCAGCAAGTGCGTTATGGTAGTCAATTTTCATAAAAATGTTTTTATCGCAAATATGTATGTGTTTTCTTTTTAAGAAAGCAGGCATTAATTTTGGTTACCAGTATAACCTATATAGTAAATAAAGAAAAGCAGGCCTCAAATTTGGGAACCAGTATAACCTCTATAGTGGGAACAATGTACCACATTTTATCAAAAAAATAACTTTATTGTTAGAAAGCGGGCAAATATTTTTCGAAAACTAACTTAAAATATTCCCGAAAAACTGGCCCGATTTTCCTGTCCAACGAACTTCTTCAAGGTATTTAGCCACCTACCAAGATATATAATTATTTACAAAAAGCTTTTCGACAAAACTTACCAAAAAAAATTTGTAAACAACATTTTTTTACAATAACTTATTAAACATTGATTACTAATTACCAAAATTTTACAAACAATGATTTCTACATAAACAAAAAAGTTCGCTACCATAACGCACTTGCTGCGTCCAGAACTTTTTTCTTACAAACATGCATTATATTTCGATGGAAAATACAAAAATGCAATAACATAAGGCGTGTTTGATTTTAAAAAAAGGAAAATTTATATCACCAACGACTTATGGGCCATCCTGTGATTGTAGAAATATTTTTTTAAGATGTAGCTCAAGACATCCTATAATTAATATATACAATTTTTTTTCATATCTTGTATAATAACGGATATATTGAACTTTATTGATTTTTTACGAAAATTCGACAAAAATTATATACCATTAAACGATAAACTCTATAGCTACTGCTACTGCTAAGCATCAGAGAAAGGGTCTATTTGAAATGAATTTTCTGGAAATATTTTAGTAAAATGAAGGACAATGACGGTTGAAACTAAGACTTCAGGGTTTGTATTTCCACAGCCCGTATTATATTCAAGCTCTTTGCCTAAATGTTGCCAGTTTTGACGTTTTAAATCGCAACTTTGACGTTTTGAGGAAAACCCCAATTTATTTTTCTGTAAATGCCTATAACTTGTCTTTTGACCTACATAGCTAAATTTTGGTAGGTAACTTACCTATAAGGATGTAAACCTGCGTGCCAAATTTGGTTGCCCTTACTTTGTTAATTCCGGAGATATGAATTTTTTTCGAAAGGAAACACAAAATTTTCCGGGAAAACCATGGCAGATTTTCCTGGATAACAAACTTATCCAAGTCATTTGCAAAAGGAATTTATTCACCAAATTTAATCAAAATCGGCCCATTATTTTTTGAATTATCGGTGTGATACATATATATATATATATATATATATATATATATATATATATATATATATATATATATATATATATATATATATATATATATATAAACATATAAAAATTGAAACTGACCCCGGATATGTGTTCTGGGGAGCATAATTAGCGCTCATTTCAAGAAATTTTTTCAAAATTCAAAAGTCGGGATCTCCAAATTAGTGAATTCTTTTAAGAAAATTCACTAAAAATATAGCATCTTCTTTAATGCCTTACCTTTCTACTGATAATTTGCCTCAATTGCCATTTATTCAAGGTTACATTTCAATGTCTTATCTTCTGTCATAGAAAATTAAACATTTTACATGCTCTGTATTTAATTATGAGTCAATGCCAGTCAACGAAATGTCAAAGTTTTTAATAAATGAAAAATATGTCACAGAGAACAGAGAAAGTTAGAAAATAAAATAACCTTAAACTTAATTCTAATTAAGTATGTAATTATGGTGAAGTTGAACTCAGATTTTTGTTTATAGTTTTTGGAAGGAAAGTGGAAAGTGGACCTTATTATTTTTTGCTGGCGGTTTAAGAAACAGAAACAAAGTATGTATGTTATTTTGAAGTCGGCAATATTTGTGCATGAGTTTAGTTACCTACTGGATCTAATACATTTTTCTTACTCTTAAGAATTACAGCCACAATAAGTGTAAGTTATAACTGTTTATTTCATTCTAAATTTATATTTAAAAGTTAGGTATTTAAATGTAACATAGGGCTTTCTAATTTTATTATGAATCAGTTGACTATATAAAACTACCACATTTTACAATGCACTTTGATATCCCACATTTACTTCATGATTTACTGTTTGTAGAATATTAGTCGAACAAGTCTTTGGTATTACAATTTCAGATTAGCTAACTTATTAAAAATTAAACCATGATTCACCATGGTAAAAATTTGTTCTTCATAACTAACAAGACCATTCCTCAACACTTACTGCCATCTTTGTTGTTTTTCTTAGCGCTTTTTCTCACACAAAAACCAAATACCTACTTTTCCTAAGGTGTTTATTTATAATTTATTTCTGGCCCAGAAAAATCTAACCTATTACTGTGCCTAAGCTTAACTACCAAGCAATTATTATGCCTAAGCTTAACTACCAAACAATTATTATGTGTAAGCTTAACTACCAAACAAATTTGAACCTTATTCTAAAAAAGGTGTCCTTATTAAGAATGACTGAAATGTAATTGGATGTTAATGAGTATCCTGTTTCCAAACCGTTTTCCAAATAATTGCAGCAAAATAAAACAAGCTGGTGCTGGTGATAAATTCCCACTAGAAACAGCATATCAATTTCCCTGACTTTTCCCTGATTTTGCTGACATGCCAAAATCTATTTCCCTGACTTTGATCTTCTACAGTTTACACCGAACATGTGTACTACTACTACTACAGAATACAGTAGGTCATGGCTGAAAATACACTTCCCCATTTCAAATACAAAGCAACCAACGAACTCTAAATTCAAAAAAAAACCCGTTATTGTGGTTTTGTGGAAAAAGAAGTCATTAAATGGTTCAGAATTGCACAAAAAGCAAACACATTGTTTCAGTTATTTATCATAAAAAGGAAACAAATAATTTTTCCTTGGCAGGTACAAAAATTCCCTGACTCTTAGTTAATTTTTGCAATGTTTTACAATTTTTCCCTGATTTCCATGACAACATTTATTCATCTACAAATTCCCTGACTTTTTCCGGTTTGCCAGACGAGTGGGAACCCTGAACTTATTAAAATCATAAAAAAAATTTAACATAGCTAATCACCACAAATTCGGGATGCAGCAAGTGCGTTATAGTAGCGAATGTTCATAAGAATTGTACACTTCTATTAGATGGCATATTAGTAAAGTTAATACTTCAAACTTACACAGCCCTTGAAGATCGATTTTAGAGGTCCTAGTACTCGCACATTTGAATAATTATTTCAAAAGTGTTACCATCGATCTCATCGCCAGTAGGGATGAGTGGAGGGTAAATGAGGTTGCATTCCAGCCTGCAATCCTGGTCTGTTTTACCGACAGATCGCGGCTGAGGGATCAACAATCCTCCGGGGCAGGAATATATATTGAGGGCCTCGGGGTGCGCGAGAGTTATGCTCTGGGCGCATATACCACAACATTCGAAACGTAGGTGTACACTATCCTGTCTGTGGCCAATGGACAGGATGTGAGGATGAGCCCCGAGAAATGTGTATACATTTGCTCGGATAGTCAGGTGGTCCTCCAGGCAGTCTGCGCGGCCAGAATCAGGTCAACACTGGTTCAGGAGTGTGCTGACGCCCTTAACAGACTATCCAGGACAAAGGAGGTACAACTGGTGTAGGTTTCGGGACACTGGCATAGTGGGGAATGAGGTAGCGAATGATTTCGCAAGGCTTGGTTCTCGGCTGCTGTTCTGTAGCCAGTAGCCTGCGATAGGCATAAGTAGGAAGACAGTCTCTGTCGCCTTAGACAGGTGGACTGAGGAGGCCATGGAGAGACACTGGGGGTCAGTTGGTGGCTGCAGGCAGGCGAGGGACTTCGTGGAGGGGCCGGACAGAGATAAAACTGTCTGGCTACTCGGTAGGAGTCGACCTACGCTTCACCGCATCCTTGGGGTGCTGACAGGCCACTGCGCCCCTAGAAGACACCTCTAATTGATAAGCGTAGAGAGGGATCCCATTTGTCAGGAATGCGGCGAGGATGAAGAAACGTCTTACCACTACCTGTGTGAAAGCGAGGCTTTTGGGAGTCTTCGAGCAGAATTTTTCGGTTCGAGGACTCTGCAGAGGAATCAGGTAAGTACCGTCCAATTGAAGACCGTCACGGCCTTCATTTCGAGGTTGAGGCGGTTTGGCGACGGAACCGAGGAAGAGTAGAGCATGGTTGCTGGGGTTGGCAAACAGGGCCCATTGTGGCCTACTTGCTTGGCGTTAGCCTCCCCTCCACCGCTACTACTACTACTACCATTGATCTCTCTATTATCAAAAAAATCTTGTGTTCTAACTCCTTTTGAAAAAAATGCCCAAAACACAATTTTCTATGGAGCTAAAGAACTAAATTTTGCTATTTCTGTAGATAGTGTAAGTCTCTTTAAAAGAAACTTGTGTTACAACTTTCATTAAAGTTATACAAAAAAAATTCAAAAGGAAACTGAATTCATATTTAGAAAAGGAAACTATCTGCCAAATTATAAACGTAGCAGTAATTTTTCCTTAATAATCGCCAGTATGATTTCATTTGAGTCAACCTAATTAAACCGTTTTGTTTTCAATATCAACAATAACAAAATTATAATTTCAGACTTAAAGGTGATAAACTTATTCAGGTGTTTTAAACAAAAATGAAATCTTGTTCAAAACATATGAAATCTGTGCACTATTGTTTCTTCAAGTATCAAAATAAAACGAAGGTATCTGAAGAATAAAGAGCAAATCCTTGACGGCTTTTCACAAGATGAAAATGGGATGCAGCAATGGCGTTATGGTAGGAAATTTTCATTAAATGTTTCAAATTTGTATAACTCCATTTTCTATAAACATAGAAAGTTGAGTTTTCGTGGAGTAAGGTATTTACAAGGGCAACATACCGACCAAATTTGATCAAAATAACTTGGTTATTTTTTTTAGATACAATTTTTTTTCGGATTTTTTTTTATTTTTTTATTAGAAAAACTGGTACGATAGGGCTGGCGTGCCCTGCATGCTCCTATGGTGAGGAAATATAACCATCAGACCAAGGTATCCATGTAAATAAAGTAGGGTCGTGTTACACATTATTGTTCGTAAAATATAAACATTTTTCGAAAATTAATATAATTCTCCCGAAATAACTGGTCCGATTTTCTAGACAACGAACCAATTCAAGCGATTTACACAAAGACTACACTAGCCAAGATATAATTATCCACAAAAAGCTTTTTCACAAAAATTTTAAAAAAATACACAAAAATTTGCAAACAACCCCTTTCATGAAAACGAACCATTTTCTCACGAAAGTTGGCTTAAATGCTCACAAAATTTATATAAAGTTCTTATTACGAAAATTAGTTAGGTAAAAATATTTTACACAATTTGCCAAACAAATTACTTTTCAAGAAAATTCGAAAACAGATTTTCCATGTGTACTTTTCAAGAAAATTCGAAAACAGATTTTCCATGTGAATTTGCAAACACCTTTTTTTACAATAATCTATTATATATTATATATAATACAGTACTTGATAATCACTAACATTTCACAATAATTCGACAAAAAATGATTTCTGCGAAAACACATATTTTACACGAAAATTTGCTGATAAAATACATAACACTTAAATTACATAATCTGTAATTAAATTTGAAATAACATAGGGGCTGCCCGATTTGGAAAACAAACTTACCCAAGCTATTAATGGAATAAAGACTCTTGCTGAGTTTCATCAACATCGGTTAATAACTTTTTGAGTTATCTTGTGGATCTATATATATATATATATATATATATATATATATATATATATATATTTATTTATTTATTTATTTATTTATTTATTAGTGAATTTTTATTTTAAAAAAAATTCACCAATAGAGAGGTACCGATGGTGAAACTTTGCAAAAAAATTTTCAAATCAGCGTGAACTAGGACACCTAGAACCCATAGCTGGGGTCAGTTTCAATTATATATATTATATATATATATATATATATATATATATATATATATATATATATATATATATATATATATATATATATATATATATATATATATATATATATATATATATATATATATATATATATATATATATATAGTGGCCCAAACTGTCCCAATTGCTATCTCTGTTATTATTAGAGATAGGGATATGGTTAAATTAGCAATGGTTTGTAGAATTTCATGCTCGTTTCTTGTATTTTGCCCCGCCTCTCTTCGTTTTCGAGTTATTTTGAAAATACCAAAATTGGTCGATTTCTTGTTTCTTCAATATCTAAGTTGATCTGACATATCTAAGACCTGCACATTATCAGCACACTTTTTACAGAGCAATCTTTTTGTGCTATTCTCAATTTTGGATTGTCCTTTCTTTTTGAGCTACAGGTATCAACGTTTGTTTTTATTATGGCAGCCATATTGGATTTTTTGCTCATGTGCTAGCCTGTGAAAAGAGCTTTCCAATGATGTACAACATGCTTGAGAAATCTTGTACTTGCACTGACAATTTTGAGATAAACCGTTTTGAGGATAGTAGGCTAGGAAATCCAATACCAGAAAACAAATGACAAAAAAAAAGTGTTCAAAAAGCAGTAGGCCATGGAGTCTAACAATAGACTTCTACTTTTAACATAATTTTCCGTAATGATTCACGATAAAAAATATTGTGATTTAATTTACAATACTTAATTATGTAATAATGCTAGGTAATATTATCTGAAACAGTTTAATAACGAAACCCGTCTATAACAAATAGAAACTTAAACTCCACAAAACAACACAATTAGAAACGGAACTCAACAAATAATAAAATAGAAACTTAAAAATACACTAAATAGAAATTTGTTCAATATGTCCACCGTTTTGTTCAATGCACTTATACACCTTTTTGAAACATGCCTGCAAACTCTGGTGAGGGTGTTTTGGTTAATATGATTTATAGCTTCTGTGATTCTGTTTCGTAATTCATTGATATTTTGTGGTGGATCGAATTTATACACATCATTCTTCAGAGTACCCCAAAAATAAAAATCCATGGGTGTATCAGGACTTCGAGCACACCAATGAACCGGCCCATTGTTACAAATGACACGATTATTAAAATTTTGGTACAAAAATTCTTTGAGGATCCTAGCATTGTGAGCTGGACAACCGTCGGTACCAAATCTCGTGTAAATTATCATGAACTCTTGTAATTGTTGGTAAGATATCAGTTCTCAATAGATTAAGATACCTTTCCCCAGTTCAATCATTTTCAAAAAAGAACCAACCAACAATGAAGTTACCTGATTTTTTTTAAATTAACTGTCTAATTTACAAATAAAAATAACAGTTTTTTACTTAATAAGCCGCACCAAACATTAATACCAAATCTGTCTTGCAATCGTCTTTCTTCCTTTAGATGGGGATTTTCATTTGCCCAATAATGCCTATTATAGCGATTATACACACACCACAATTTGTAAATCTGTATTCATCAGTCCATATTATTTTCAAATAAAAATTTTCATTTTGCTGACATTGTTCTTGATACCATCTGCAGAATTGAAGTCGCTTAGGGTAATCGTCTACACTTAAGCCTTGTACAATTGTAGTTTTGTATGGATGGTAATGACTTTGTTTTAATACATGGTGTACTGTACTTTTTGGAATGTCGGTTTGTTTACCATAAAACCGAACAGATTGCTGAGGGTTTTCGTTTGAAACCTGTAAGACAGCATTATTTCATTCTTCATTTCTAGGCATTGGTAGTTTCTTTGCGTGGAAGCTACCGTCGTTCAATAGATTGGTCACTATCCTGCGAAATATTTTGGTGTTTGGTTGTCGTCTTTCTGGGTAGTTATTTTGATATGAATTTGCAGCTGCCTCAGTATTTCGGTTAGAACGAATATAACATTCCAAGATGACAAAATATTCCTCATTACTGATCATATTGTTGAATAATATTCAAAATAAACAGGAAACAAACTATTTAGTACAAAATTTTAAGCAACGTGATAAATACACATCAAATTGTTTAGATAATTAAGAATGACAGTATTCTTAATTGTCGCGATAGTGTTATATCCATAGCAACCTTTCTACTGTTGTTTTTCAGTTGACTTACGTTTAAAAATCAAACAATTTTCAAAGGCGTCTTCGTAAATCATTAAACTGCTTTTTATTGAGTTCTGTTAGTAACTTTACTTATTTACTAGGTATACCTATTTAATTATATTATAACAATTTTTTAGGATAATGTAATGTAAAATATAATTGTAAAAATGGGCCGATTCATAGGTGTGCTCAAAGTTCCTATTTTTTTTATCGTTAATCATTACGGAAAATTATGTTAAAAGTAGAAATATATTGTTAGACTCCATAGCCTACTGCTTTTTGAACACTTTTTTTTTTGTCATGTGTTTTCCGGTATTGGATTTCATAGCCTACTATCCTCAAAACGGTTTTTCTCAAAATTGTCAGTGCAATTACAATATTTCTCAAGCATGTTGTACATCATTGGAAAGCTCTATTCACAGGCTATCACATGGGCAAAAAATCCAATATGGCTGCCATAATAAAAACAAACGTTGATACATGTAACTCAAAAACAAAGGACAATCCAAAGTTGAGAATAGCACAAAAAGATTACTCTGTAAAAAGTGTCCTGATTATATATATATATATATATATATATATATATATATATATATATATATATATATATATATATATATATATATATATATATATATATATATATATATATATATATGTAGGTATGCAAGCGATAAATCAAAAAATAATTAACTGATTTACATGAAGCTTGGAAAGTACCTTGCGTTTATTAATGGCTTGGATGAGTTTGTTATCCAGGATCATTAAGTTACGTTTTATACTTCCCTATTTAGCCAAAAAAAAATAAATCTTTTTAGTCTTGTAAGACATTTAGACCCCCCGCCGATCCCTTTAGTTTAATAATAAATCAATTATTTTCTAATTTTCTAGCTTAAGGGCAGCTCTTTGCTTATCTTGTACCAATATCAATACAAAATAACCCAGAACTCACCACAGGGAGGTGGCTGCAATCGAGTTCCATCCCTGCCCACCCATCCACTCAACCAAATGAGCAATTTAATTTAATTTTCTACTATGTAATCTGATTTTGTATTGAACTTTGGCATAGTAGTTCTGGATGCTATAGTTGCACGTATCCAACCATCTCTGTTACTAAAACCACACACTGCCAAAGATGCTTCTGTCACTAATTTGACACCTCTTTCAACTGCCTGCGTGTGGCAAGGTAACTTCCATAGATCTCCTTCTGGAAAATCGCCTGTTTGAATGAATTGTTTAATCTCTTCATTAGTTAAGTGTTTCGTCATTGGAGGCTCCGTAACTCTGCACTCTTGCCAATTTATTAAACCAAGATATATTTCCGCTTCAAAATTAAACTTAGGAATTTCGAACTTTCTAATGATGTTTCTTAAATTAAGATTATCCTTGTCTTTCGACCTGCAGTTCAATATCTTCCTAAATCTCAATTCTCTTATATGGCGACGTGGGTCAAAGATCATCGTTAATATCATATTTTCAGGGTGGCCATAAAAGCCATTTCGTTGAATTATGGGGTCAACTACGGCTTTTAGTTTGTCAGCTAAATACCTTAAATATTGAATTAGCTTCCAAAGGTACGAGTTCCAGATGTGCATAAAGGTACAGTTTTAACAAGAAACCAAACCTTTGCAAATGATATACTCTGCCAGAATTTTTAGACTGGACGACGGTTTTCCCATTGCAATATATGCTCGCAAAATACGGTTTGCCGTAGTAAGCCATCTCGCATGGGACATCTTGCCAGGAGACTTATTCGCTAATTTAGCTGGACAGTTGCTAGTAGATATGGCAGTACATATCTGATATAAATAATTTTGATCTGTGCTAAGTTCTTTTAAATTAACCTGAGGTAACTCAACTTCGATTCTTTCATAGCACACCACAGGTAACAGCTCACAAGATTCAATAAGTTTGCCAATAGGTCCTGAAAATGATAGAGGTCCTGTGGTATTTCCATCCAGATATTGAACCAAATGCCGCAGTGGCAATTCGTTTGCATGTAATTGACATATTAGCCATTGCAACGGTCGTTTATGATGTAATTCTAACAGATGTATTACACCACCATGAGATCCAGTGTTTACGACTGTACCATCGCAGCCAACAGCAATAAGATCGGTAGTTGACAATCCAGCTTCTGTAATAAAATTTTAAATGGTTGAAGTTATTGCTTTAGCAGTACCATTTTCAGGTGTTACATGTCCTATATAGTCGCTACCTGGTTCCTTCAATAACACTATATGTTCTACAAATATATAATCAAATATTAAAATAAAACAAAATAAAAAATACCCTGTTTAACTTAAGCCATTACACAACTTTTTCTAATGCAGGCATAGACAAATTAAAAAATCAACCCACCCTTCATGTCATGCCTTTAAAGTTATTTGTGTAAAAAAAAAGTTGAGTTAGATATTAATAAATAAATCGTTGTTTTTGCAGAAGATATAAATAGTTGTAAGCCTGAATTACAATGTCCACACTCAAAGAAACTATGGAGAATGACAGGCAGTTCTGTTATTGTCGTAAAAAAATCGAATATGTTTTATTCAATTTTTTCCTTAAAACAATTTGATTTAAAGAAAAACCAGATTTTCATAAACTTTCTATTTCCTTCTTTTATTGCCAAATATTTTCAACAAAGCCGTGTTACATTATTTTTTAATGCCTTTATTGGCGGCAATTTAGTTTTCAAAATTTATAATCAAGGTAGACATGCGCGGTAGGTTTTGGTTAAAAAAAAAACAATATCTCCTAAGATTTATTTCAGTTTTAAAATAAAATAAAATAAAACAGTACATTTAAAGAAAATAAAGTTTCAAACACGTATATTATTTTAATATTGTTTTATTGTTATACATTGTTATAATTAATAATACAACATATTTATACCTTTATATATATATATATTTTAAGTAAAACCAGAATGTATATATATATATATATATATATATATATATATATATATATATATATATATATATATATATATATATATATATTGCTATGATAAAAAGCTTTAAGCAGTGTGACATTTAAAAATTTTAAAGCCTAATAGAAAAGTTACAATTATGTGGTTAAACCAAATAAATACTCACACAGAGGTATATTGGGGGGTTGTTTTAGCAATATTCTTACTAGAACTTCACTTCCTCCCTTCTGGTTTGATTTGAACAAATTGGATTTTTCGATACCTTGTTTCCTTTGGCTGGTTTTATATGTAAGTCTTGACGTGATTTACCGTTTTATTATTATTTTTTGGATGATTTTCTTTCTCTGGAACGTTTAATCCATTTCTTCTGTTAATTACAGGAATAAATGGCTATTGTTTTCACACAAAAATGGTCTAAAATATTGAAATTCTTTCTGGAAGGGAATATGACGTTTGCTTCTCGCGTCCTAACAAACGACAACCTCCTATTCAAGCGGAAATCGGAAAATCGTCGAAAATTAATCTTGAACCACACCTGTGGTCAGCAGTCAGTACAATACTTACAGTTTACACGTGATGTATATGGGTTTCTTGTACATTGTGTCCATATCCATATCACTGGACAATTTTCTCCACATTAAAACATAAATAGAAACACATTAATAACCAAACATGTTTTTTATTATTGTTGGTCAGTGCTCGTTAGGTAAGCAATGATAGCTATAAAAGCCATGGTTCATTAAAATGATCGATAGTAATTTTAAAAATTTATAACCTTAACAATTTTGGATTATTATCTCAGTAAAGAGGCTAATTAATCCACATATCTAAATGTATATGTGTAGCCTAAACTTTTAAACATATCATTAAAATTAAAGAATTATGCTCAAAAGATATTTACCTACATATAATTTAAAATAAGATATAATGAAAACACTCTATATAGACTATACGAGAATGTGTTTGTATTAAAACCAAATGGAGTGAGTTTTATCAAAGACAAAAGTGTTAATGTTAAAAGACTTTAAACCAAGTTTCTAACATTTAAAAGTGTTTTCGTTTTAAATTTAGTATGATTATTATATCTAGAATTAGTGAGGTTATGCAAATGTCATTCTAATATTAGGCATTTAATTAATTTTATAAGATTTAAACTTAGCGGGCTTTTAAAATATACATACCTGTCAAAAGGTGAGATAATAAGTTTCAAGAAAGCTTGCTATGAGACAAAACAGGAAATGGGGTTTAAGATTAATTTTCGACGATATTCCGATTTCCGCTTGAATATGAGGTTGTTGTTTATTAGGACGCGAGAAGCGAGCGTCATATTCCCTTCCAGAAAGAATTTCAATATTTTAGACCATTTTTGTGTGAAAACAAAAGCCATTTGTTCCTGTAATTAACAGAAGAAATGGATTAAACGTTCCAGAGAAAGAAAATCATCCAGAAAATAATAATAATACGGTAAATCACGTCAAGACTTACATATAAAACCAGCCAAAGGAAACAAGGTATCGACAAAACATTTAATTTGTTCAAATCAAACCAGAAGGGAAGAATTTTTAATTATAAAGATAAACAAACTGTCAACCGTTTGTCTAGCTATAAATGTATTTGTAGGAAAAGCATATCTAAAATCAATATACAAATAAAAAAAAATCATTTACAATATAAATAAGTATAATCATATCAATTATCGCCTAAACATGGGGCTGTCTAAAACGCAGCTGGGTGAAGCTGTCAAATATGGTAAAAATGGAACAAAAGAATGAAGAAAATATAATAAGGATGGAGGTTAGTATCAAAGAAGAAATGAATGTGAAATTTGCAGTACTAAATATAAAAATAATCGAGCAGGAAACAAAGTGGGAAAGAATGAAAGAAAAATTAAAAGGAAAAGTCTATGAAGAAGTCGAAAATAAAATACAGGAAACAAGACAGGAAGTAATTCAAAGTATGAAGAAGAGAGATGAAATAATACTGGGCATTAAGAAAGTCGAAGACAAACATTATGTGGAAGTGAAAAGGGTGAACAACGTGACAGAAGGAAAACTAGAAAATTTCCAACAAGAAATTAACATACGACTAATAAATGACTACGACAGGGCAGAACAAATAAAAGGAGAAGTCAGAATGAATACAAGAAAAATAAACACATTAGAGGGGTCGATAAACAATAAAGAAGCAGAAATAGAAAATAAAATACGACACCCAATAAAGCAGCAAACAATCCAGACAGTACCTACGATCACGTACAGCAAGTACGAGGGTGGTACGAAATTCAATGGGGACATAAAGTATTTGCATCTAAAAATATTTATAAAAACAATTATGAACCAAATTAGAAATATACCCGAACTGGAGGATAAATGGGAAACGGTCAAGAGAAATTAAGTTGGAAACCCTCTAATATGGTTTGTCAGTAAGGAAGAACATTTCCAGGACGAAGAAGACTTCAAAGAAAGATTCTTACAGCATTTCTAGGGAGAAGCACAGCAAGCAATAGTGCGAGAACATCTTTATTTTGGAAAGCACTATAGAAACCAACTAAAAGATCTGGTAAATTATGCACTAAAATTGTATAATATGGCTCAACACCCTCAATCAAGGATGACTGAGGAAGAAATAGTGCTATATATAGCCAGACACTACAAGAACCAGATAGCCGAAACAGTAGGCATCCAAAATATGAAAACGTTAGACCAGTTGACAAATTACCTGGGAACAGTGGAAAGAACAGAAAAAAACGATAGAAGAACGAATGAAAGAAAAGAGAGGAGGAAATACTAGATGGAGTGGTCAACAAAACAACCCAAATTATTACAATAAGAATAGGAGACAAAATAACAACAACAATTATAACAACAACAATAATCGAAGACCACAGGAGGAATATAATAGGCAGAATTATCCTAATTATCAAAACAATGGTGAGAGAAAAGGAAAATTTCCTGAAAACTATCCAAATTATAATGAAAATAGAAGAAGGCAGGTATCAGGAAAGAAGAAATGAGTACAATCAGAATGCAGGGAATAACAATAGACAACAGGAGCAACCGAGAAATAACAATTATCAGAGGAATAATGGGCAAAACCATGGACAAGGTAGTAATTACAACCCAAGAGTCAATACGATAACCATAGAAAGAAGCCAGGACCAAGTTGACAGGGATGTCCTACAACATGCCTCTTCTGTCAACCATAATCATCAAAATTTTTAAACAAGCACAGACCAGTACCTCAAAAGCTATATAATTTATGTAAATATGAACACCTTAGAGAATACATAGTTTTTGAGAAGGAAAACGATACATAAGAATCCATAGGTCTAATATTTATAGAAACTAATTGTAAAAACAAGAAAATTAAAATGATCAATAAAATTACCATGAAAAGAAAGAAGATAGTAAAATTCAAGAAAGGGAACCTAGTAATTTTAAAAGCACTGAGAGTGGCTGACAAAACAAAGGATCAGTGTAAGAAATTATTATTACCATTTGAAGGACCATACAAAATAGAAAATGAGAATGGCGTTAATAGTTATGAACTAATCAACCCAAAAACAAAAGCTATCAGGGGTATATTTAACATAAACTACTTTTATGAATTTAAACAAACATAATTAAATTAATCCACCTTATAAAAGACTCGGATAGAAAGTGCAAATTAAAAATGAGGCTGGATAGCAGACAGGTGGACAAGATCAAGGAGCAGTGCTAATACACAAAAGACTATGAGAGCAAGGGTTTAAATTAAATTGAACACTTTGAGAGAAGGAGGCAATTCAATTTTGAAAATCAAGGGCCGGAACGCAAAAAAAGGATAAGATCAAGAAAAAAGGGCTGTAAGCAAGAAAGAAGAGTAACATATAGGAAAACTCGAGGCATATAATAAGAAAGTTGGAGAAAATAACAATGCCAATGACAGTAAAGGATCGGATAAAGCAAGCGGAAATAAATAAGTAAGAAAGTGTGCAAGAAAAATGAAAAGTTTGAGGAATTATTTGTATATGGTGATGAATAGGGAAAGAATTAGTAGTTGGAGTAGCGACACCAGTAAATAAGAAAGGAATAGGCCTAAGAGAGGTTCTGATATATGATAATGAATATTGATATATGTATATGAAAATGAAAATGAATTGATATAGAAATAATATTTAAATGATGAAAAATGTAGGAGAATGTATGGCAAGTATAAGGAAAAGAAAACCATAAAAGAATAAAATTGATATGTACCAAATGGATAAGATATTTAAAAAGCTGCAAATCCGAGGAAATGAATTTGAATAAAATAAAACGTCATTGTAGATTGATAAGAAGAAAACGTATGAACGGAAAGCCCGAGAAAACCAAATGTGAATCTATTAAAATCATAAATAAAATGGAAACAAGCTGCGGATGTACCAAAGTAAAATATACAAGTCTGGGGAGATTAATAAATAGCAAGTACAAGATAGAAGAATGACAATCAAGGGGGGTAAATTTGAAAACAAAACCAGGATTAGATTTTATTGACCTGAGATGTAAAAGATAAGGGATAAACAACGAGGAATTTAAAAGCAAGAGATGAGTTCTTACTTATTTGTGGGAAGAACTAAAACTAAAAATAGCCTTGACATAGTCAATTAACAACGTTTTTATTTTGATGTTGATGGCATTTCTTATAGCATGCAACTCATGCAACTTATAACTAAGTCTAACGTTGCTTAGGCAAACGTGACTGTAAAAAGAGATATAATAAAGATGAAATCCCAGAAAAACGGCGAAGCACCAACATGACACATATATTTTTTAAAAGCACTTAAACGTAGCACAAATTTTAAATAAAGCCCATAAACACTTCACGACACCACATTTTGAATTGGACCTCGTATATGTTGAATGACTCCAATATTTGTCGACCCCGTATAATAATGAACCAGTGACAGCCATCAATGGGTTGATCAAGTGAAACACCATGTAACAGATGCATAAATCTTGAATGTTTAATCCACCTAAAATAAAAGCAATTAATCATAAAAATAAGTGATTACTATTCTGAGATAAATCTCCTCATAGCAATCAGTTATTTGGGGATATGCTATGATAAAAAGCTTTAAGCAGTGCGACATTGAGTTTAAAATTTTTAAAACCTAATAGAAAAGTTACAATTATGTGAATGAACAATGAAACTTGGAACAAATACTCTACATGAGAAATAGTATTTTTAGAAATTAAACTCGCATGTGTGGTGAAATTAACGAGGTTTGTATATAAAAAGTGGACGCAGCAAGTGCGTTATGGAAGTGACTTTTCATTAAAATGTTTTTAATAGCAAATACGACCAGGCATCAATCTGATTACCGGTATGGCCTATGTAGTAGATACAATGTACTATATTTTATCAAAATTACTTATTGTTTGAAAATGTACAAACATTTTCCGAAAGTAAACTTAAATGTTGGTTTCCTAGCCAACAAACCTTACGTTAATAGCAAATTGAGTTATGAAATTTGAAGGATTTAATGAAACTTCGCTACCAAAACGCACTTACTGCGTCCAGATTTGTTTCTTACAAACATGCATCATATTTCGATAAAAAATACAAAAATGCATTAACGAATTTGTTCTATGAAAATTAGCTAAAAATTATAGACCGTTAAACCATAAACTTCACTAAACCTACAGCGAAAGCATCAACTGAACTAAACCGACAGCCAAAGCATCAGAGAAAGGGTTTATTTGAAATGAATTTTCTGTAAATATTTTAGTAAAATGAAGGGCAATGACAGTTGAAGCTGAAATTTAAGGGTTTGCAGAACACTCTTCTTGCAACATTTTCTTTTTACAATCCGTATTTGTTTTACGTTCTTTATCTAAACATTGCCAATTTGACGTTTCAAATTGTGACTTTTACGTAAAACTCCAATTTTTTTTCCTTTAACTCCCCATAACTGTTTAGTCTTTAAACTTAGAGACCTAAATTTTGGTACATTGTTCATTCTTTGTAATGCAAATACGTGTACCAAATTTTGTTATTTCCGGATTTTTTTAGAAAGAAAACACAACATTTTCCTGGAAAAGATGGGCCGATTTTCCTGACTAACGAACTTATTCAAGCCACTTGCAAAAGGAAAAAATTACAAAAAATCCTACCAACTGACTCTTCTGACCTGCCCTGACACCAGTTTGCCTAATTAAAAGCTAAAAGGAGAAGGAAAATTAACCCTGCCATATATCAAGGTTATGTGAGCATAATTAACATTTCCCTTCCCTTTCCCTTTTCACTTCTTTTAGCTTTTGATTAGGCAAACTGATGTCAGGGCAGGTCAGTTGGGAGGATTGTGTGTACACAGCCTAGTCAGGGAAGTCTTTTATTTAGTTAAAACGACAAAAACTCATCAAAGTGTTTACTGTCGCGAGACGCTCGTCTAATTAGAAGAAAGCAATGTTTAATCTATTAATTACATATTATACATACATTTTATATTTCTGCTCTCCTTGTTTATATGCACTTCAACTATGCCAAATCTCACATTGCTTCGTGGGCGCAATGTGCTTAACAATGGGTACGTAAAAAGTTTTTCTTCATGTATTATAACCCTATAGTTGAAACCACAACTAAAGCGTCAGAAAAAGGGTCTATTTGAAATTCATTTTCTGCAAATATTTAAGTAAAATCAAGGATAATGGTGGCTGAAGCTGAAACTTAAGGCTTTATAGAACACACTTCTTACAAAATTTCTGCTACATCGCCCGTAATGTTAGTGTCAAGTTCTTTATTTAGAACATGTCAATTTTGACGTTTTGAATTGTGGCTTTTTGACGTTTTAAGAAGAAAAACTTCAAAGCTTATAACTTTTTTTATTTTAACGTAGAGATTCTAATTTTGGTACATGATTTTCTTTTTATGATATAAACCCTCGTACCCAATATGGTTGCCGCAACTTTGTTATTTCCGGAGATATACAAATTTTACGAAAGAAAACACAAAATTTTCCGGGAAAAACTAGTCCGATTTTCCTGGCTAACGAACTTATTCAAGCCACTTGCGAAAGGAAGTTACTCAGCAAGTTTTATCAAAATCGGTCCATTATTTTTTAAGTTATCGGTGTGACACATAAATATATAAACATTTATATAAATATATATATATATATATATATATATATATATATATATATATATATATATATATATATATATATATATATATATATATATATATATATATATATATATATATATATATATATATATATATATATATAGTGTAATATCCCCCCCTTTTTTAAAAAACCTATTGACAGACGTATGCAGCTTTTTATAATATAATTTAAATCTAAATCGTGAAACCAGAATTACGTAGTTCCTTATAATATAGTTTAAATATTTATCGTGAAACTATGATTGCGTAGCTCTGTATAATATAATTTGATTTTGAATTGTGAAACCATAATATAATTTAAATCTGAATCGTGAAGCCAGAATTATGTAGTTCATTATAATATAATTTAAATCTGAAACGTAAAACCAGAATTATATATTTCATTATAATATAACTTAAATCTGAACCATGAAAACATAAGTATCTAGCTCTTTATAATATAATTTAAATTTGAATAGTGAAACCAGTAACATGTGGCTCTTTATAACATAATACTAAATTTGAATCGTAAAACCAGAAACATGTAGTTCGTTATAATATAATTTTGAACCTGAAATTGAACACCAGAAGTAGGTAGCTCTATATAATATAAGTTTGAATCTGAAATTTGAAAACAAAAAGTCCGTAGCTCTATATAAGATAATTTGAACTTGAAACTTGAAATCGGAAGTAACTAGCTCTACATAATGTAATTTTAAACCTGAAACTTACAACTGAAGTTATGTAATTCCATTTTTGTGTAAATATTGAAAATGAAACTTGAAGTCAAAACATGTGGCACCATTCTAATGCACTTTGAAACTGAAACTCGAAGTTAGGAATCACATTGTTTTGTATGTTACCGGATAAAATTATTTTGTACCTGAAACAGACATTTTGGCTCCCCTTTGTGGATTAAACTGAAACTTGAAATTGAGTGTATGTGGTGTGCACTGGACGGTTCGGAAAAGAAAGGAAAGGGACATAAAGTAAATGAAGTACTTCCCCCTGTGTTCTGACAAATTTGTGTAATTATTCTCTTGATGTTTAGAATGACATTCAGGTGAAGTCTCGTCCCATGAAGTGCCAATTTCCGAAATAAAAGACCTGAGATGTCAGGCCAGCCCTGAAGGCTTCGCGATGTATATAAATGCGGCATGAGTGCTGTGAGAGGGCAACCTGAAGGTCAGTAATTAGTTTAAAGCCTTGCGATATACGTCATAATGTTGGGTGAAGTAATAGTAGGTTTGTTTTCGTTTACGCTTAGTCAGTAAACAGTGATCTGGCCTGAATGACAATGATACCTTTCCCTTGCGTCTCATGCAGCCTACAGGTCCTAAACAAGATAATTTGCAAGCGGTATTTGGGTGAACCTTCTACTTCTTGACTTGCCAAATCAGAGACCTCCAATGAGGCCATAGTCCAAGAAGGGCTCGTGAAAACCTTAACTATGGCACAATGGTTGTGGAAAAGGCAACCCAAATGCGCAATGCGTCATTTCCTAGTGATAATGACCATATGAGAGACGTAGAGGAAAGTGTTGGTAAGCCTCAAATATATGCCTGGGTGTGGTGTCTTGTTCTGCGGTGTTGCTCAATCAGTCCCACAGTAATAAAGCAAAGACAAACCAAAACTGAAATGTGAACCATGAAACCAGTAAAATTTAAACAGTGAATATTGCAATGAAAATATCAATCTTTTATTCTACGCCACTGTGGAGACTGAGAGTGACATCGGGGATCTCGATACACACCAAGTCTACAACCCTCCAAGCGATCCAAATTCTTTATGCTAGCACACTCCCCATATGTTTAAGATTAACCCCAGTCGTGTGATTTTTCGTAGCGAAAGGTGCCTAGATGTCTGTGCCTTCTTGCCTGTCTCACTGTATTGGTCAAATTAGAAACTTTGTCAAATAGATTAAGTGTTTGCGAATTATAGCGTTTTTCTCACACTGTTCCAACCCATAGCTTGAACAAACACAACCTGGTCCTAGCCCTAGATTTTCACACCTTAATATTTATCCTGGTAGCCCAGAAAATTAGTCATTCTTAATAAGTAAAGGTAGAAGCCTTCCAAGTAAGGTGAGTACATTTCAGGTCATCCGTAGTAATGTAAAGCAGTCAGGGATTTAATTGCATAAAATTCAACATTGCAAGCCAGACTAATATGCCTTTTCTTTAAAATACAGAATGTTTAAATTGTGCATTACAATATATGATGTAGCCTTTGTATATGATACGCCTGTCAATATGCATTTGTTTTTTAAATAAAAAAAGAAGGGGATATTACAATATATATATATATATATATATATATATATATATATATATATATATATATATATATATATATATATATATATATATATATACACATATAAACTCTGAAACCGACCTCGGATTTGGGTTCAAGGGGCCTAAATAGCGCTCATTTGAAGAAATGTTTTCAAAAGTCGCGATTATTCTGTTAAAAAAATCAATGTTCAAGTTACGGATAAAAAGTAGTCTTGGTTAAAACAATCTGCTACTAATAGCTGCCATCCACCTTTTCATGAAAACTGCATGAAACCATGTCACATTTTGGTTGCAATTGTTGGCTCAGTTGTTAGTAATGTTAGAACCTTGCGGTTTTCGGAAACCTGAGCTACTTTTTTTGTGAAACGAAATATCTGCAAACAAAACTGTTATAGCCCTTTTGGTTTCCAAGCTACAGAGCGATATTGAAAATATTGCATTTTCAGGTACCGCTTGTATTTCAGTTGTCTGACAACTTGTCAAAAAGGTAAAAACGAATCCTTTCAGTACTTTTTGCGTAGAATATAGTGTCGTAGTTAGTTTTTACTAAATATAACTTTTTTGAAACATTGACTAATGTTTTTTTTTTCAATGGAACACCTGTATATTTGTAATTTGCATTTTTGCAAGTTCCTCAAATATACATAACATTATGGGTCTATTTTAATTAAAAAATCTTCATTTTCATAATTCACATTCAAAATTAAGGAGTTGGCCATGCAAAAAAAGCTGCTGTTTATTTATTTCTATATGCTAACAATAAATCGAGAAAATTATTTAATAACAGCTATTTATCAATATGTCTATTGCTAATTTTCCACAAAACTACCTAGATTTACGCAACAAAAGCTAATAACATTAATAAATAGTTATTATCCAATAAGCCTATCAGCAAAAACTAGCTTTGAAACTCGTAACATAAGCACTAAGTAACCTAGTAAATCAAAAGAGCTGTTCAAAATAATTTCCATTCTCTTGTATTGCCGCATCACAATCTTTTTCCATTTATTGAATTAAGCAAAACAACAGGATGATTTTGTAGGTAGCAAAAACTTCCTATTATTGCGTTTCATAAATCTTGAATATTATCATAATGAACTTTGTAAATTTTATTCTCCAGATATCCTCATAGAATGAAATCTAATATAGAGACGTCTGGGGCCTAGGGGGCTATCTTATAGGCCCAATGGTTCCTATCGATTAATTTGGAAAAACAAAACATTTTTTTAATGTCGGTCTATTTCCGCGACTATGGCCAATCACCGACGCCAGGGAGCAGTTTCACCTCACTATCCTGGAAATTTATGCCGAACCCCTGCCTTTCAGTAAGGAGGGTAGGGATCTTTAACGTGCCCAACATCGCATGGGCACGGCACCGACGGCTTTACGCCCCCTCCGAAGGGTGGAACGTGCAGGCATTCAACTTGCTCAAATACAATGCCACAACCTCGGTTGATGTTAATTGTACAGTATGTACTGAAAAAATGAAAGGGAAACCTGGGGATCAAACCCGGTACACCTTGGTTCAGAGGTACACGTCCTTACCACTGAACCACAGAGGCTCTGATTTGGAAAATTATTTCCAGAAATAACCTCGTCATTTGATAATTGAGTACCTACAGGAACCCTGTCCTGTTGAAAATTAAGTTTGTTTACATGCGCTAAAGGAACATCATGAAGCAACTCATATATAAAATTTTATCTGTGTTCCTAATATAAAGCAAGACACCTTTAGACGAAACCTGCCCTGCTGTCTTAGGGTAATATTTGGTGTTGGTTTTCCTGGGACCAGAATCTGCTATTGCGCCTATTAAGTATACCAGAATGACTAAAATGAGCTTCGTCTGACCATATAACCTTTATTGCAAAATCTCCAACTATATCACATATTTCCCGATACCAATTGCAGAAAACTATCCAACGTTGAGCATCCCCAGGGTGTAGGTGCTGGCCAAGCCTAAATTTGTATGGGTGGTATTTGTGTTTTAGAATTTTTTGAACTTTAGGTTTTGGAATCGCTATGCTCCTTTCAATGGCTCTACAGGAGTTTGTAGGGTTAGCTTCTACATTAGCCAAAACTGTGACTTCCTCAACCTCTCGATTTTCTTTATTATATGTTTTTGAATGAGGTTTGTTAAATGATCCGTGACCATTTGGTCACCGAATTTACTTAAATTCTTTTTTATCCGGTAAAAAGTGGATGGGTTGGGTTGCCTCCTTTCTGAATATCTAAATAAAAATTAAGCAATGGTATTTAAACAAAACTGAAAACCAACTATTTACCTGTTAAAATGCATCGCAGATGCCGCTTCAACAATTTCATTACTTAATATAAAACAAGCCATCATCACCACAACATATTGTATTTCTCAAAATAGTCGCAAGTTTGGTTTACTGCCATAGTCACAAATATACCTTCACACAATAAATAAATAGAAAAAAAAACAGTCAAAATTGAAAATAAACAAAATGTATAAAATTAAGTCAAGCAGTGACACGGCATAGAACAAATTTTGGGAATTGTCACTTGCTTCTAAGTAAACGATAAACAGCAGAATTTTTTTCATAACTTATTGCGAATTATGAAAATTAGGATTTTATTAGTTGTTTATTAAAATAGACCCATAACGTTATATATTTTAGAGAAGCTTGTGAAAATGCAAATTAATTCCTTGACGAATATACAGGGTTCCCATTAAATAAACATTGCTAAATATTTCAAAAAACAGTAATATTTAGAAAAAAACTACCTACGCCACTAGATTCTACGTAAAAAGTTCTAAAGGGATTTGTTCTTACCTTTTCGACAAGTTGTCAGACAATTGAAATACAAGGGGTGTTTGGAAATGCAATATTTTCAATATTTCCCTGTAGATCCGAAACTAAGATGGCTATGACAATTTTGTTTGTGGCATCTTTCGTTTCACGAAAAAGTAGCCCAGGTTTGCGGAAACTGCAATGCTATATCTTTACTAATAACCGAGATACCCAGCAATTGCAACCAAAATGAGACATCCTGTACATTGTCTATTTTTGATGAGTAAGCCTAGTTCTCTGTAACTTATTTTACTAAAGTCTCTTGAACTAAATCATTAGTTAACTCTACAAATTCAAAATAATTTTGACTTCAGAACCGTTTTTTAATTATTTCAGATGGCCTCGACAAAACAACACACCATGCTAAAAGACTACACACACACCACATATCCATAATAAATTTTAACCTGTCATTTGTTATCATAACGTTGCACACCCATATATACACATATAAAAAAAAAATCAACTAGTCGCATTGATGAAAGGACTCCCAATTGAATTGATCAGTTTTAAGAGATGAATGTTTAAGCATCAAACTGTGATCCACTTGCAGGGCTATTTGCGAATAATCGGTGTCCATGTTCAGAAGTAACATGGTGTGCTTGGCTAGAAATGAGAAACTGCTACGGCAGCTCTTATGTCGATGACATTATTGGCTCATGTCTGTACACCCCATCCAACTCACTCTCTACTACCTATTTCCTTTTTATTTGATGCTCTTTGTTTAGATGCATCATAGTTCTTGCATTGAACACTATGCGTGCCACCTTTTCTGTTGTATTTATACCTCCTTACATATTTCATTTTAATTTTTTTGGTTCATCCATTCAAAAGAAAACACTGTCTTAATATCTTGAGGGAATATAATTCTCGTGATGCGTCTTCTTGGGTAGTCGCATATTCTTTACTCCCGCGAATAGGTCTTAAAATAGTGGTTAATTAACTAAATAAAGTTGTGCAAGCAATAAAGCTCTCATATAGAAGTATATAGTTTGTGTTTCAGATAGTGCTGTTAAATAATATTCTAAATATTTCCATATCGCCACGACATGTGGAAGTATGGCATTCGACGACTTCCACATCGTCACGACATGTGGAAGTATGGCATCGGAACAAAAATTTCAAAATTTTTTTTCGCTTAAAGGTCGTAAAAGTGTCAAAACATAGAACACACAATTTGGGATCGAATTTTTTTTTGTCTGTCTGTTTGTAGCCACGATAACTTTTGAACGAATTGAGATATTGTCTTTAAATTTGGTATCGAGTTAGCACCCGAGAAACGAACAGTTCGGATTGTTTTTGGGTAAAATCGCTTTAGGTGGTAGGAGACGAATGGGGGGGTGATTTGATGAAAATTGACATTTTTTTCGTTAAAACTCGAGTAATATAGCATTTTAGGGTTTATTAGAAAAATTTCAATTTCATCAAAAACCTTTTTTTGTGCTAAAACGGCGTAAAAAGTCTTAAAACATATAGAAAACTTGATTCTGGAATAAACATTTTTTGTCTTTCGGCCTTTACGCCTGTCTGTTAGTAGGCGCCATAAACTTAGAATGGATTGAGATATCGTCTTCAAATTTGGCATCCAGTTAGCATCCAATAAACGAACGTTTCGAATTGTTTTTGAGTAAGATCGCTTCAGGGGGTTGGGGATACATGAGGGGTGATTTGGTGAAAGTTGACATTTGTTCCTTAAAACTCTAGTAATATAACGTTTCAGAAGTTTGTGGGTACAGGAATATGAATATTTTCTTTGTGGTCAAGTCATGGCCACTGAATTCATTTCATGAGAATGGCTTTCTGAGAGTAGATTATCACAGCTAGTGGAAGTTATGATTCAATTTGCAGTACTATTAGCCATTTTTTGTAGTAACTCTACTGCATGGTTCTGGTTAATGAGTTTATATGGTCCAACCATGTTCATGAAATGCAGGTGGATTTTGAAATCCGTACAATTTCCAATGAAGTTTTTGAAAGTAAGTTAACTACTGGCAAATTTATTGAAACTTACTAACAAAATAGCTCAGCTGGTGGTATCAAAATTACAACAAATAATGACCTCTTCGAAAGATATGCCAAATTAGAGGGTGAAATAATTCATGTTAAAAGGGAAAACGGACAATTAAAAGCTGTAATAGGGAACATGGAGCAACACATGGAAAACTCTAAAAAAGTTAGAATCTATGGAATTAAAGAGGTAGTACAGGAAGATACAGGGGAAACGGCATTGATGGCTATTAATGAAACATCCCGTTAAAATCAACTCTCCAGATCTAGTCATATGCTACAGAATTGGATCTGCCAATGACAGTGTTGAAGATACAGCCAAGTCAAGACCCACTCTGGTTGATTTCATAAGTCAAAATGTATGTAATCAGCTGTTGTACCAGAGAACGCTACTCAAGAATTGTTGCATTAGAATACACGAAGAACTTACAAAGGCCAAACTTCTTCACTACAATAAAGTGGTGGAGAAACTGGGTGGCACGAACGTTTGGATTTGGAGAGGTAACATCTATGCTAGGATAAATAATTTAAAAAAAGAACAGTGATAAGAACCATTTAATCATTAGATAATAATATTGAATGGGCGGGAGCGGTCTCAATAAATTTTTTAAAATATTAACTGTGATAACACACAGATAAAGTATATATATATATATATATATATATATATATATATATATATATATATATATATATATATATATATATATATATAAGTACCTATTTATGATATCACTTCTTATTAAGTGTATTTGTTGTTTTCTACCAAAAATATTGTGAGGGACTTTCGACTTTTGTTGGGAAAGTTCCATAGTTAATTTCATTTTACGATTTAATTTATTGCATATTTTGTTTACGAGGGTAGGAAGTAATTACTTTAGATAAACACATGGCAGAAGCTAAAGTTTTAAAAAAATTATTGATGCATCTTCAGGTCTTCCTGATGCTGTCTAAAGAGTATAAATAATATACTTGTGAACTAGATTATCAGAGAATTCGGTTAAATATTTTTCAGATGAATATTCATAGTATTAACAAAAATTTTAAGGAGTTTTTAGTTATGTTTGAGTCTTTGAAAAATGCTAATATAGATTGCATAATTTTAACAGAGACCTGGCTTGTTTCTAATTGTCTGGATTATCAAATCAATGGCTATGAGTTTATATGTAATGATAGTCATTTCACACAAAATGATGGAGTCATGCTTTATATAAGAAATAACCTTCCTTTTCAGTCATGCTTTATATAAGAAATAACCTTCCTTTTCAGGCGGAAATAAAAATACTCTTCTAAAACTGGGCTAATTGGAATTTCTACAAGTTTATTGCAATATAAAATTAATATTACAGCTATTTATAAATCACCGTCATCTAACGAATACACATTCATTCATGAATTTAACAGTTTTATTAAAGCTCATGATTTTGACGATATAGATTTAATAATAGGTGATATTTTGATATTTCCAACCTAAATAATAGTAGCAACTTGACTTATATAAATATGATAGAATCTCATGGTTACAGGCTCTACATAACTAAACCTACAAGAATCAGAAACGACACAATGATGTATTGACCATATATTTGTTCGCTTGAACGAAAGATTACATAATAAAGTAGAAAAGAGCATAATTACAATGAAGCCAATGATTCTAACTACAAACATAACAGACCATTTTTCTACAGTTTTTGAAATATATAATAACACTCCAAATCTTGATTCTGATAGTAATTGTATGATAACTGAATTTTTTCTTACCGAACTTAATGAAAATTTGTTGCGGCAATCCTTACAAAATGAAGAGTGGCATGTGTTGTCGGGCACTGATGTACATATATATATATATATATATATATATATATATATATATATATATATATATATATATATATATATATATATATGTTTATAAACAAGTATCTAGTATATATGTACGCAACGCCATCTAAATCATTCCATATAATAATAGTGATAATAATAAAAAAAGAATAGTTGAATTACTAAAGGTTTCTTAGCATCACTCAAGAAAAGTGATAAACTTAGAAAAAAATGGTTGAAAAATAAAAATAATACAAATATTAATCGAGAATATATAACTTATAAAAACTGTTTCCATCCATTATAAAAACTACGAAAAATAATTATTACAAATATAAATTTATAAAAGCAGGCAACAATCCAAGAAAAGTATGGAATGTTATTCGACGAGCTAGCAACCATCAATGATCTCGGCTGAAATTATTATCGTTAAGATCTGCTTCTACAAATTCAGTCCCAAACATTGAAAGTAGAAATAATCAGGATAGCTTATTTCTTGCACCTGAAGATAATAATGAATTGATTTGTGTTATCTCTTCGTTAAAGAAACATTGCTCCCCAGGTGTGACTTGTAAAGCTATACATGCTTATTTACTTGAACCTTTAAAATATTTCATTAATAAAATTTTTGAATCTGGTGATTTACCAACACAGTTCAAAGAATCAGTATCCCAATATATAAGGCCTTAAACTGGACTTTTCAAATTACCACCAAGTTTAATAAATAATTTTTGTAAAATTCTGGAAAAATGTGTAAAAAATCGGTTGGCTCATTTCTTGGTGGAACATGACATATTATGTAGTAAACAGTTTGGATTCTGTGATGGTAAATCTACTGAAGCGGCACTGCATGAGCTGGTTTGAAAAATTTGAAATGTATTTGATTCAGATTTTAGATCTGCGTAAAGCATTTGATACTGTTAATCTTACCAAATTGATTATGAAATTAGAGAATATCGGTATAAGGGGAGTTGTTCTGAAACTGTTTGAAAACTACTTCACAGACAGAATACAGTGAGTAAAGGCGGGTAGAGTGTTGAGTGACCCTATTACCATAGGTTGTGGAGTACCACAAAGTACAATACTTGGCCCGATCTTATGTCTTATTTACATGAACGACATACTGCTGCAATATAGTAACTGTTATACAGTGATATCTTACGCCAATGACACCGCCATTCTAATTAGGAGTTTTTCTTGGAATTGTAAATATGATAAAGCAACTGATATTATGAAGAACCTGTGTAATGTGTTGAAAAATGATTCCTATTATATTAATACTGAAAAAACGAAATACATGCATTTTACCCCCACAGTTGTGGGTCTGTATCCTTCCTCGAGAAACATCGCCATCAATGATAATTAAACTGTGGATAATGTTAATAGCTTAAGGTATTTGGTGGAGCTTGACATGTAGAAAAAATTAACTTCAAAATAAAATTGATTAGATTTTTTTATGAAATAAGACATATCTTAACTTATGATAATTTACTTACAGTTTATAGAACACTTGGTGAGTCGACTTTGAGATATGGTATAACATGTTGGGGTTCTGTTTACAGTATAACTTTGCCACCCCTTGAATTATATTTAAGAATTATGCTTCAAAAGATTTTTCATTTTCTAGAGTTGCTTTACGGGAAAGATACCGTAGACATCAAGGGGCTGTATATTTTAACCACCATTCACTTTATGCACAGAAATAAAAAAGTACCTAGTGCTGGACAACACTCTTATGTTACTAGATATAAGTAACAAATCAGTTTCGTCTTTTTATCTTATTAAAACGGTATCTCAGCTATATATCATTTTTTGGCCAAAAGTTGTACAACACTGTTCGAGATACTATTAAGACTATTAGAAGCAAATACAAATTTAAGAAAGCGCTAATAAATTATGTTGCCAATAATTGCTTTACTTTAAAGAATCTTATAAAGTGATGTAAAGTGGTGCATATGAGACCAGGTAATATATGTGATAGTAAGTATTTGCACTGACATAGCAGATACATTATATAGGTTGAGTGGATGATAGTGAAAGTGAGAGAAAATAGTCGCTAGATGTGAATATGTTGGTAAACTGTTGGAAAAGAAGTGATGTGAAGTCGGGCTATGATAAGGCATACGGGTTTTTAACTGGCGTGTTTCAATTTGATATCCTTTGTTGCTATTTGTAACTATTGGACAGCATCAGGAGGGGGTGATGTTTACTTTGGTGTAAAACACATAGTTTTTCATTTTTAATTATGCTGATTAAGTCGAGAAGCCTATGAGACAATTTGCAATACTGTTGTATTTGTTGTACCCTAAATCAATCTTAATAACAAGAATAACGCAATATCAAATGTGTGTGTGTGTGTGTGTGTGTGTGTGTGTGTGTGTGTGTGTGTGTGTGTGTGTGTGTGTGTGTGTGTGTGTGTGTGTGTGTGTGTGTGTGTGTGTGTGTGTGTGTGTGTGTGTGTGTGTGTGTGTGTGTGTGTGTGTGTGTGTGTGTGTGTGTGTGTGTGTGTGTGTGTGTGTGTGTGTGTGTGTGTGTGTGTGTGTGTGTGTGTGTGTGTGTGTGTGTGTGTGTGTGTGTGTGTGTGTGTGTGTGTGTGTGTGTGTGTGTGTGTGTGTGTGTGTGTGTGTGTGTGTGTGTGTGTGTGTGTGTGTGTGTGTGTGTGTGTGTGTGTGTGTGTGTGTGTGTGTGTGTGTGTGTGTGTGTGTGTGTGTGTGTGTGTGTGTGTGTGTGTGTGTGTGTGTGTGTGTGTGTGTGTGTGTGTGTGTGTGTGTGTGTGTGTGTGTGTGTGTGTGTGTGTGTGTGTGTGTGTGTGTGTGTGTGTGTGTGTGTGTGTGTGTGTGTGTGTGTGTGTGTGTGTGTGTGTGTGTGTGTGTGTGTGTGTGTGTGTGTGTGTGTGTGTGTGTGTGTGTGTGTGTGTGTGTGTGTGTGTGTGTGTGTGTGTGTGTGTGTGTGTGTGTGTGTGTGTGTGTGTGTGTGTGTGTGTGTGTGTGTGTGTGTGTGTGTGTGTGTGTGTGTGTGTGTGTGTGTGTGTGTGTGTGTGTGTGTGTGTGTGTGTGTGTGTGTGTGTGTGTGTGTGTGTGTGTGTGTGTGTGTGTGTGTGTGTGTGTGTGTGTGTGTGTGTGTGTGTGTGTGTGTGTGTGTGTGTGTGTGTGTGTGTGTGTGTGTGTGTGTGTGTGTGTGTGTGTGTGTGTGTGTGTGTGTGTGTGTGTGTGTGTGTGTGTGTGTGTGTGTGTGTGTGTGTGTGTGTGTGTGTGTGTGTGTGTGTGTGTGTGTGTGTGTGTGTGTGTGTGTGTGTGTGTGTGTGTGTGTGTGTGTGTGTGTGTGTGTGTGTGTGTGTGTGTGTGTGTGTGTGTGTGTGTGTGTGTGTGTGTGTGTGTGTGTGTGTGTGTGTGTGTGTGTGTGTGTGTGTGTGTGTGTGTGTGTGTGTGTGTGTGTGTGTGTGTGTGTGTGTGTGTGTGTGTGTGTGTGTGTGTGTGTGTGTGTGTGTGTGTGTGTGTGTGTGTGTGTGTGTGTGTGTGTGTGTGTGTGTGTGTGTGTGTGTGTGTGTGTGTGTGTGTGTGTGTGTGTGTGTGTGTGTGTGTGTGTGTGTGTGTGTGTGTGTGTGTGTGTGTGTGTGTGTGTGTGTGTGTGTGTGTGTGTGTGTGTGTGTGTGTGTGTGTGTGTGTGTGTGTGTGTGTGTGTGTGTGTGTGTGTGTGTGTGTGTGTGTGTGTGTGTGTGTGTGTGTGTGTGTGTGTGTGTGTGTGTGTGTGTGTGTGTGTGTGTGTGTGTGTGTGTGTGTGTGTGTGTGTGTGTGTGTGTGTGTGTGTGTGTGTGTGTGTGTGTGTGTGTGTGTGTGTGTGTGTGTGTGTGTGTGTGTGTGTGTGTGTGTGTGTGTGTGTGTGTGTGTGTGTGTGTGTGTGTGTGTGTGTGTGTGTGTGTGTGTGTGTGTGTGTGTGTGTGTGTGTGTGTGTGTGTGTGTGTGTGTGTGTGTGTGTGTGTGTGTGTGTGTGTGTGTGTGTGTGTGTGTGTGTGTGTGTGTGTGTGTGTGTGTGTGTGTGTGTGTGTGTGTGTGTGTGTGTGTGTGTGTGTGTGTGTGTGTGTGTGTGTGTGTGTGTGTGTGTGTGTGTGTGTGTGTGTGTGTGTGTGTGTGTGTGTGTGTGTGTGTGTGTGTGTGTGTGTGTGTGTGTGTGTGTGTGTGTGTGTGTGTGTGTGTGTGTGTGTGTGTGTGTGTGTGTGTGTGTGTGTGTGTGTGTGTGTGTGTGTGTGTGTGTGTGTGTGTGTGTGTGTGTGTGTGTGTGTGTGTGTGTGTGTGTGTGTGTGTGTGTGTGTGTGTGTGTGTGTGTGTGTGTGTGTGTGTGTGTGTGTGTGTGTGTGTGTGTGTGTGTGTGTGTGTGTGTGTGTGTGTGTGTGTGTGTGTGTGTGTGTGTGTGTGTGTGTGTGTGTGTGTGTGTGTGTGTGTGTGTGTGTGTGTGTGTGTGTGTGTGTGTGTGTGTGTGTGTGTGTGTGTGTGTGTGTGTGTGTGTGTGTGTGTGTGTGTGTGTGTGTGTGTGTGTGTGTGTGTGTGTGTGTGTGTGTGTGTGTGTGTGTGTGTGTGTGTGTGTGTGTGTGTGTGTGTGTGTGTGTGTGTGTGTGTGTGTGTGTGTGTGTGTGTGTGTGTGTGTGTGTGTGTGTGTGTGTGTGTGTGTGTGTGTGTGTGTGTGTGTGTGTGTGTTTGTTGCGCTATATTTGTGACACCATTGTGTGTGCCTCATCCTGAACTCTGGAGCCTTCACAAATTGTGACTACTTACACTCTGCAGCACAATTTTAAATGTGTTTTTCTCAGTCAATATTCGCCTCAGGACGTCGAGCCTTGGCAATCTTCTATACTCTATGGTGTATTTGCTGTTGCCATCCTACTCATCTTGAAACTTTGCATGGAAGAAATAATATCGTAGATTGTTAAAATTTGTGTGAAAGGCGTCATAATTGAGGTTCATTCCGGTTCACACACTTTAATATTTGTGGCATCTCAAAACCATCCTTGTGCGTGGCGCCCTCTATGAAACTAAGCTCCGTTGTCATATTGTGTCGTTTCGCTTTCGAGGCTTTATTCCACATCGATAGTAGCGTGCTATTGTTATCTTGCAATGATGAGCTAAGCGCTTAGAACGGTATTATTCAGATACATGACTAGTAGTCTTCGAACTTCGAATATAGGTATTATACCGTTCAGCATTACTTTACATTTTAGAAACTTTTCATTATGATAATAATGAAAATAATAATAATAATAATAATAATAATATGTTATTCTCAATTAATTTATACAAAAATATATCATGAGGAAATTATACCTATAAATTATTAATTTAAAGCTTTTAACTTAAAAATGAATGGAATTGATTAAGCAACTGAGTTGAAAAATTTATAACGCAAACAGAAAAGCGAATTTTAAATAAAAGTACGAACGCTGCGAATGGGTTATGATATCAAATTTTCAAAAAATGAATCGAATTTCAAAAACTTTTTCATTATTTACGTATATTTTTTCGTTGGAAACAATTTTTTTTAATTGTTTAATAGGACTGGCTACCGAAATCGTCGAGGAGATTTACAAAAGTTTATATTTAAAATAAAATAAAAAAACGGTTATTTATTTTTTATCGCTGGGATATATAAATAAAATATAATTTTTAATTAGAGCCTCGGTGGTTCAGTGGTAAGCACGTGTACCTCTGAACTGAGGGGTACCCGGTGCTATTCCCAGGGTTTTCCTTTTACGTTTTCAGTACATACTGTACAATTAACGTCAACCGAGGTTGGGAATTGTATTTGTGAACGTTTCACCATTCGGAGGTGGCGTAAAGCCACCGGTCCCGTAGCCACCCAGCTAACCTTTAATGCTGGCCCAGTATTGGCGTCATAGCCGGTACCCGGCACTTGCATTGTTGGAGAAGTGCTTGAATACAATACTGTGCCGGTAACTATAGGAAACTCTGGCCAGCATCCGGCCAACAGTCTCTTAGCCAGCACATACATTACCGGTCAGGCACGTTACCAGTGCTACTAAGTTACTTGATTTCAATATCAAATCTGCATTTCTCAGGCACTTATATCAAGTGCTCAATTTTAGGTGGCCCACTACTTCTACTATGAAGGACCAGCACTATTCTGCATATATATATATATATATATATATATATATATATATATATATATATATATATATATATATATTAAATAGTCCAATACTGATCAACATAATTTAGGAATAAGTATACATAAGGAACGTATCAAATTGTTACACGATATTGGTAATTTATAAATATAACCCATCAATACAGACCATTACTTTCATCGATATTTTATTTTGTAGAGCTAGATTATATTATTACATAAAATCAGAATATTGAAACGGTTTTCTTATATTATAGGACACAGAAAAAATGACATAAAAACCAACTACCTATATAATGTTAGACGTTTTAATGTCAGAAAAATAAAATAACAACTTTTGCAATTAACAATAAATAAAGTATAAATGTGTCAAAATTAACAATAATGCCAAATAACATATCAATAAACAAACTCATAAATGAAACAGTAATTTGAGAATCCATTTAATTAACAATATAAGTGAATATTAATATTTTAGTAGGATACATATACTTTCATATGGTCTGAATATCCATGTGCACTCAGTACATATGCACTCGCATAAACAAATTTAAGGAGATGAAACAGGACCTGTATAATATTTATAGCTAATAATTGGTGAAAATAATAACAAGTGAATATGTGCGAGTATGTACACTTGACTGCACGAACAATTCCCTAAGATGTCTTTTTCAAGAGAGGCTGTGTCCATCTGGTTTGTCCACTAATTGAGGTTTGAAATTTCATCGAAGGTAAACATTAAGTGAATATTTTAAACTGTGACGAGCACTGATAGGTACACTTTCCGAGACCCCAGTTCACCACAGTACATTTTTAATGATTTGACGATCGTTTCAGTAACAAGGTAAGCGTCATCAGAGAAGGTATTATCTTTTACAACTGTAAACTACTTAAAACATTTCATCTAGCACTTGAGTTATATTTCAGGCTTAGCTTACTGCAATATTTTTCCTAAAACATATTTTTGTCTCCTATATATTCTTCACTGTCTGCTGCATTACGAAGGCAAAACTTTAATGAGTCACCTTTTTGTTGTCTGACATCTTTACACAAAGGGTTCTTGCTCACAGTTCCTGAAAATCAGACACCTATATCAATAAAAAATGTTCGATTTTTCCACAATGCAACATTTACAAATAACAAGTATAATAATGTTGGTCAAAGCGAAATACTAGTTAGGTATATTGAATTAATCAATCTCAATAATGTTACTTCCTTCCCTTAATTATGGAGGAAGAATGGTGAATAAGACAAGAGCTGGCATACAAAATCAGTTACCAATATTTGCGTGATTTACAAACAAACTATACATTCAAGTGCTTATGATTTGCATACTGTGAGAATACTACATTTAATATAATGCAATAAGACTATAAATAAATTAAAAAATAATTCACTTACCTATTAAGCCTTGCGACAGATAATTTCTTGCGTTTTATCATTTATCATTCCACTTTAATTAAGCCAAACACACAGCACTACGCCATGTTGTTTTAGTTTTAATGTTTTCTTTTGTGCTAGCGCCATGGACATGCGCCAACACTATCGACTAACGATGATAGACGAGCAGACGAGGGCTATTATGGCTACGCTGCACTTATCCAGCGTTTTGCCGCTACTAGGAAAAAGCGATAATTCTCACCGTATAGCCAACATTGGTTAGGTACTGCGGAATACCGTAAATATTATTTGCATTTTGCCAATGCCAATAAGGTAAGGGTAAACCGCCTTTTCGTCGTTGCCGTTACTGAACCAGCACAGACGGCATTATCCCGGCAGACGGCCGATGGTTGCGTGTTTGCTGGGCATGCGATGTTGGGCACGCTAAAAATACCTACCCTCCTTACAGAAATGCAGGATTTCGGCAAAATTTTCAGGATAGTGAGGTGAAACAGCTCCCTGGCGTCGGTGATTGGCCATAGTCGCGGAAATAGACTGACGTTAAAAAATTAATTTTTCGTCCAGGCTTATTTTCAAAAGCCGAAACTCTACTATTGTTTTTTAAAATTAAAATCAGCTACCCATCATAACTGATTTGTGTGAAAGTAGGTATCACACCGATAACTCAGAAAATAATAGGCCGATTTTGATCAACTTTGGTGAGTACCTTCCTTTTACAAGTGCTTGGACAAGTTCGTTAGTACGGAAAATCTGACCAGTTTTTCCTTGAAAATTTTAGGTTATCTTCCAGGAAATTTTTATATCTCCGAAAATAATAAGCTACAGCAACTAAATTTGGCACGCGGTTTTATATTATAGAATGTGAATTACATACCAAAATTTAAATACATATTATGCATAAACATACTGCATAATTGGATTCAAAATAAATTGTATAATAATACAGCCTAATATAATTTGAATATTATGAATTTTTCAGCAAATTTTCGTGTAAAAAATATCTAAATTTTTGTAGTGTTTTTGAAAAAATCATTTTTTGGAAGATGTTTGTTAGGTGTTGGTAATAATAAATGTTTAATGAGTTATTGTTAAAACAAAGTATTTCACATTTTCGTGAAAAATAATTGTCCAGCAAATGTTGGTAAAAAACACAATTTTCGTGTACCCATACTTAGTCAATTTTTTGGAAATTTTCATGCAAACATTTTTTTAATATAATTTTTGTGGATAATTATATCTTGGCAGGTGTGTGAATAGCTTGAGAATAGGTTCGTTGTCAAGAAAAAATGACACCACTTTTTTCGCGAACATTTTTTCAAGATTATTTTCGGAAAATGATTGTACTTTTTCAAACAATAAAGTGATTTTTACGCAATATGGTACATTGTTTCTACTATGTAGGTTATACCAAATTGTATGCCTTTTATTAAAAAGACATATTTGCCATTAAACATTTTTGTGAAACTTCACTACCATAACGCACTTGCTGCGTCTAGACTTTTTACATTTCATTTTAAATTGTATTCAGTTGTTACCATGGTTAGATATATTCACATCTTTATCAGTATCATACGACGCGACACATCTCTTCTGCCTTTAGGTTACTTGGAATTTTGTCCCGTCATAAACAGTATCTTTTAATGCCAGCGGTTGAGAAAATACCTTGTTTGTACGTTTGCTACAGATACGGTTCATTTCCACATTTAGATATATGCTAAAACATTGGTCGATCGATATTAAAACATGAACCAGGTCCACATGACAAATAAAACCGGTTAAAAGAATGACCTTATTATATTATAAACCCTTCAATTTTAAAGACGTTTAATATCCATACGGCGATTTTCGTAAAAAAGTATAGTGTTATTGAATTTTCGTAGAAAAAAATTACAAATGGGGAGATCCCGACTTTTGAATTTTGAAAAAATTTTTGCAAATGAGCGCGAACTAGGACCCCTAAATCACATATCCTGGGTCAGTTTCAATTTGTATATATATATATATATATATATATATATATATATATATATATATATATATATATATATATATATATATATATATATATATATATATATATATATATATATATATATATACCGACTTTGAGTATCATAGCTTTTTTATTTTTTGAGATAAAAATTATTTTCAAAGAAAACTCAAAATTTTCCCGGAAAACCTCATTCGATTTTCCTGGCTAACGAACTTGTCCAAGCCACTTACAAAAGGAAGGTACCTGCCAAATTTGATCAAAATCGGGCCATTATTTTATTAGTTATATATATATATATATATATATATATATATATATATATATATATATATATATATATATATATATATATATATATATATATATTATTATTATGAGTTTTCTTTGAAAATAATTTTTATCTCAAAAAATAAAAAAGCTATGATACCCAAAGTCGGTAGGTACGCTTACGATATAAAAAGTAAACTACACCAAAATTTAGATTTCTATGTTCTATGTTCAACTTGCTTTACGGCGAATCTAGCACGTACCAAATCTCTAATTAAAATCGAGTTATAGACATTTAAACTTTGTTTGCTTCTTCAGTAGACCAAATAAAGGGCAAACAACAAAAGTTTTTTTTACGATAAACACCGCTTATCAAATTGGATGGACCAGAGGAAAGTAATTTTGGGCTAATGAGCTGGAAAGTTTTAAGACTGTTGAGATTAGTTTGTAGAAAAAAATGGCTAAATAGGATATTAAAGGCTAAAACTAAGTTGTTGCTTGTGGCTGATGGATCAAAAAGTCAGTTAACAAATGTCACAAATAACTTGAAATTACCTCTAAAAAAGTTTTGTAAAAATAATTTTTGACCATTGAATAAAATAATAAGCTGTTCGATATGCAATAATAGATTTTATTTGAGTCTCGGTTGTTCAGGGGTACGATTTTGCTGGACCTCTGGTGTAATAGATGAAAATCCCAACTTGGTCAATCTTTGTACAGTTTTGACTTCAAGTTTCAAGAATTGAAAAATTTGCCCCTGAGGATGGCTACTAATTAGCTGAAACGCGTAGGGTTTAATAATAAATTTACTGTCTGGCTCTGAAGACTTTCATTGAGTATTTGATAGTAGTTGTTGTCAGTTGTTAAACTGCAATTGAGAAACAGTTTATTTCACAAAAATGCATAAAATAATATATCTACAGATGATTGGTTACGGAGATAAAACTCGATCACCGATGGAAGTTGCTCGCTTATTTCAAAACAAATTTCCCGATTTGCCGTCTATATCCCATAGGAAAATTAGTAAAACTAATAGGAACTTTCCCAAGCTTGGATATGTAAGGCAGATACAAAAAAAAAACTTCTAACCCACTGTTTAACGAATATAATGTTCGAGTTTAAAAAAGTTTGGACGCAGCAAGTGCGTTATGGAAGTGAAGTTTCTTAAAATCTGTTTAATAGAAAATATGACTTTTTAATGCAAGCAGGAATCAATTTGGTCACCGCTATAGCCTATACAGTAGGAACAATGTACCATATTTTAACAACATAACTTGTTTGAAAATGTACAAAAATTTTCCGGCAATAAGATTAAAACATTTCCGAGAAAACTCGTTTCCTAGCTGACGAACCTTAAGTTAATAGCAAAGTGCGTTATTAAATTTTGAAGCTTTTATTAAAAATTTGCTACTAAAACGCAATTACTTCGTCTCGATTTTTTTTACAAACATGGATCATATTTCGATAAAAATGCAATAAGTAATGTTTTTTTCTATGAAAATTAGCTAAATATTATAGACCGCTAAACCATAAATTGAACTAAAACTACTTCCAAAGCATCAGAGAAAGTGTGTATTTTAAATGAATTTTCTGGAAATATTTTATTAAAATGAAGGGCAATAATGGTTTAAGCTGAAACTTAAGGGTTTGAAGAGCACTCTTTACATAATCCGTATTTCTGTCAGGTTCTTCGCCTAAATGTTGCTAATTTTGACGATTCAAATCGCGACTTTTGACGTTTTGAGGAAAACCCCAATTTTTTTCTCTACATGCCTTTAACATTTTTGTTTTTAAACATACAGACCTAAATTTTGGTACATTGTTCACCATTTATATATATATATATATATATATATATATATATATATATATATATATATATATATATATATATATATATATATATATATATATATATATATATATATATATATATATATATATATAGTTATAGTAGAGCGCGCCTAGTATTTTTTCTAAATTCAAAAGTCGGGATCTCCTCGTTAGTGAATTTGTTTTAAGAAAATTCACTAAAACAAGCACTTGTGAAGCCACGGGAAAAGTTTACGACTGTATTAAATATGGAACAGTTTCACTAAGTTAGGGCAAGAATAAGCAACTAGATATGCTATTCAAATTGAATTAAGTATTAAAACTTTCATCTCCTCTTTGTGTAATTATTTTTTATATAAAAACACGCTAAAAATTCATCCGAATAACAACAATCTGATTAGATAACGGTAAAGTGAAATGAGAAAAAAAAAATTGAAAAAAGTAAAGTCACTAACTAGGATTCGAACTCGTCATGCAGGAATCGAATCCACGTTGTGCAGACCACTGAGCTACCTCGACATGTGTTTATTAGTGGTATCTCGCGCAATTCATTATTCAACGTTTTACAATATACACAAAACCATTCTGATTTACAATGCATTTTTTTGCTTATGTTTTAACGAAATTAAGGAAAATAACGACTTAGACTCATATCTAGGAGCTTGTTAGTCATTTCTTGTAGTATTTTTCACTCCCATTCGTACTTAATCAATTTTGACCTTTTAGCTTTCTTGAATCAGATTTAATTAATTAAAAATTAATTAATCCCTAACTTTTTTGGCTTTTAAGATAGAGATCTGAATTTTGGTATACAGTATACACTTTATGACTTATATATATATATATATATATATATATATATATATATATATATATATATATATATATATATATATGTGTATTTATGATCCACACGGTAACTCAAAACTTATTAACCGATTCTGATAAAACTTGGCAAGAACCTTTTTTTTTATTAACAGCTTGGATGAGTTCGTCAGCCAGCCCTATCGAACCAGATAGACCAAAAAAAAATCCGAAAAGAAAATTGTATCTCAAAAAATAAGAAAAGTTATTTTTGATAAAATTTGGTTGGTATGTTGCCCACGTAAATACCTTACTACATACCAAACCTCAACTTTCTAGGTTCATAGAAAATTGAGTTCTAAAAATTTGAAGCATTTAATGAAAATTCGCTAGCATAACGCATTTGCTCCGTCACGAAATTTTTAATTGATTTATAAAAAATACTTTTCTTGATTTAACTAAAATGTTTGCCGAAATCTTATATGAAATGCAATCTACGATCTTTTAGCACCAACATAAATCATAGACTTTGTATTTAAACTTTATAGGTAGGTACCCTACTTTTATTTGACAGAATAAATTTGAAAATCTATCTCTCTCTCCCTTCCTTCCTTTCTCCTGAGTCAATAAAGTGATAAACGTACAAACATATATAAACCAGTTGTAAAACTTGGAACGCAGGAAGCGCATTTCCATAAACTTTTTTTACATATAATTGACAAATTGTTTTTACAACAGAGAGAGGAATAAAACATCAAATTGGCAGACTTGATAACCTATAAGTATTTCTCAAATATGAGTGGCTACATCGACCGTGCAATACAGAAATATGTCAACGTGCCTTTAATTGCAGTTAAGCAACGTCGGTCACGGTCAGTTCTTGGATGAGTGACCAGTTTGTAATCTCGCCCGGGCCTGATGTTTGAAGAAAACATTTTTTTGTTAATTTTCGTAAAACACATTTTTAAGCGAATTTTCATAAAAAGCATTTTTGTTTTACCCAAAAACAATCCAGACCGTTCGAATGTAGGGTGCTCACTGAATACCAAATTTGAAGACGATATCTCAATTCGTTCTAAAGTTGTATGGGCTACAAGAAGACAGGCATAGAAACCTACAGAAAAAAATGTTGGTTCCCAAATCCTGTTTCCTATATGTCTTGACATTTTTTACCGGGTTTAAGCGAAAATTTTTTTTTGAAATTTTTGTCGCCGATGCCATAGTTCCTTCACACGTATACAAGTAAAATTAATCACTAATAATAATAACCTTTCATTCTTGATAATGAGACAAAATTGAAAACACACCAATCATAATGCAGGAGATGTTCAAATGTGGAAGTAAAATTAATCACTTATAACCTTTTATTCTTGATAATGAGACAAAATTGAAATCACACCAATCGTAATGCAGGAGATGTTCAAAACGCATGCCTTCAACGTCCTGGCAGCAACCTAAACGTGAATAAAAATATCTTTTATAATTAATCAGCATCTTAGGCGTGACCGACCTAATGGCAATCGTTTTCGTCTTTCTAAGTTAGTTAAATCACGTGGTTTAGTTTTCTCTACCATACTTTTCACATATACCCATGAGAAGAAGTCTGATAGCTTAAGATCGCGTGATCGTGTTGGCCATTCTAACGCTCCTCGCCTCCCTATTCATCAATCTGGATATGATAAGTCGACGTACTGCTGGGCATTGATTTTGTAATGTGTCCGTGCTCCATCCCGCTGGAACGATATCACATTTGCTGGAACTTGTGGGTTTGCTCGATCAGGATATAAGTTTGCCAAAGTTGGCACTACATTATTTTGGAGCAATGCTAAATAATTATCTCTTCAAATTGCAATCAATGAAAAAGGGACCGATGACATGGTTTCCAACTATTCTTGTTCAAACATTAATCATTTCATGGTATTGCGTATGTTCTTCTTTCATCCAATGTGGGTTTTCTTTAGAACAGTATCGACGGTTTTGTTCATTGGCATGACCATGAGGTGTAAAACTGCGCTCATCACAAAACAAAACACGGTCTAGTTGAATAACATTGTTATCTAACATTTATTTTATTTGATCACAAAAACAAGTTTTTCTATCAAAATCGTCTTTCATGACGACTTTTTATCCATACATAACCATACATCCACACATATGGATGTATTTTATCTTCTTTTAATATTCGAATGGCTAACATCAAATGTTGACGACTCGAAGTATGTGGTCTTTTTAGTGAATTTTCTTTAAAAAATTCACTAATGAGATCCCGACTTTTGAATTAAAAAAAATAATTCTTCAAATGACCGCGAACTAGGCCCCCTAGAACCCATATCCAGGGTCAGTTTCAATTTTTTAATGTTTATATATATATATATATATATATATATATATATATATATATATATATATATATATATATATATATATATATATATATATATATATATATATATATATATATATGTATGTATGTATCACACGGATAATTCAAACAGTAATAATCCGATTTTGATCAAATTTGGCACATACCTTCCTTTTGTAAGTGGCTTGGATATGTTCGTTAGTCAGGAAAATCGGCTCGGGTTATCCCGGAAAATTTTGTGTTTTCTTTCGAAAAAAATTTATATCTCCAGAAATTCCAAAGTAAGGGCAACGAAATTAAGTAAGCTGCTTTCTGTCATAAAGTGTATACTGTATACCAAAATTCAGATCTCTATCTTAAAAGCCAAAAAAAGTTAGAGATTAATTAATTTTTAATTAATTAAATCTGATTCAAGAAAGCTAAAAGGTCAAAATTGATTAAGTACGAATGGGAGTGAAAAATACTACAAGAAATGACTAACAAGCTCCTAGATATGAGTCTTAAGTCGTTATTTTCCTTAATTTCGTTAAAACATAAGCAAAAAAATGCATTGTAAATCAGAATGGTTTTGTGTATATTGTAAAACGTTGAATAATGAATTGCGCGAGATACCACTAATAAACACATGTCGAGGTAGCTCAGTGGTCTGCACAACGTGGATTCGATTCCTGCATGACGAGTTCGAATCCTAGTTAGTGACTTTACTTTTTTCAATTTTTTTTTCTCATTTCACTTTACCGTTATCTAATCAGATTGTTGTTATTCTGATGAATTTTTAGCGTGTTTTTATATAAAAAATAATTACACAAAGAGGAGATGAAAGTTTTAATACTTAATTCAATTTGAATAGCATATCTAGTTGCTTATTCTTGCCCTAACTTAGTGAAACTGTTCCATATTTAATACAGTCGTAAACTTTTCCCGTGGCTTCACAAGTGCTTGTTTTAGTGAATTTTCTTAAAACAAATTCACTAACGAGGAGATCCCGACTTTTGAATTTAGAACAAATACTAGGCGCGCTCTACTCTAACTATATATATATATATATATATATATATATATATATATATATATATATATATATATATATATATATATATATATATATATATATATATATATATATATAAAGGATGAACAATGTACCAAAATTTAGGTCTGTATGTTTAAAGACAAAAATGTTAAAGGCATGTAGAGAAAAAAAATTGGGTTTTTCCTCAAAACGTCAAAAGTCGCGATTTGAATCGTCAAAATTAGCAACATTTAGGCGAAGAACCTGACAGAAATACGGATTATGTAAAGAGTCCTCTTCAAACCCTTAAGTTTCAGCTTAAACCATTATTGCCCTTCATTTTAATAAAATATTTCCAGAAAATTCATTTAAAATAGACACTTTCTCTGATGCTTTGGAAGTAGTTTTAGTTAAATTTATGGTTTAGCGGTCTATAATAATATTTAGCTAATTTTCATAGAAAAAATTCGTTAATGAGGAGACCGCGGCCTTTAAATTCTAAAATGATTTCTTCAAATGAGCGCAAAGTAGCCCCCCTAGAATTCATATCCGGGTTTACTTTCTGTTTACATATATACAGTGTGACGCATTTCTAGGGTAAAGCTCAATATAATTGTTATAATGCCAGATACGAGAAAAAATTGTATACGTTACCTATGAGGTGTTTTGAGCTGCATCTTATAAAATTATTTTGACAAACACAGGTTGGCCAATAAATCGTTGGTTATACCTACTTTTTTTTTGAACATTACTTATTGCATTTTTATCGAAATATGATGCATGTTTGTAAAAAAAATCGAGACGAAGTAATTGCGTTTTAGTAGCGAATTTTTAATACAAGCTTCAAAATTCAATAACGCACTGGTCCGATAGGGCTGGCTGACGAACTCATCCAAGCTGTTAATAAAAAAAAGGTTCTTGCCAAGTTTTATCAGAATCGGTTAATAAGTTTTTGAGTTACCGTGTGGATCATAAATACATACATATATATATATATATATATATATATATATATATATATATATATATATATATATATATAAACATATAAAAAATTCAAACGGACCTTGGTTTCGGGTTCTAAGGGCCGAAATTCACGCACATTTAAAAAAAATTGAAAAGTCCTACCATCCATACTTCTCTAAAAGTGATTTTTTAAAAATAAAATATCGCTAAAAATTATAGGGGTATCTTGGTTCCAACGAAAAACATATACCTAATTTGAGAGCGTAATTATCTTCGGTATTCAGTAGTTACCACTATTAGGAATGTTTCCATCCTTATCTGTATCTGTATTGTTCAAGGTTATAAATAGTTAATAATACAACACAAGTAGGGAAATATTATTTTCAGTTTTTTTTTTTGGGGATTCACTGTTACAGTTGTCCTTCGGGTTTTTGTATATAATATTACCACAGCATACTATATAACTTAGCTGTGTGATATTACTACGTCTCTGGATATAAAGACGAGGAAAGAAACTGTAGCAATCTCCTGATCTCGTGCACCTGACAAACAATGCGAAACTAGTTTATGAAGGAACGTGCGAAGTTAAACCATAATGATAGACAGAGACACACGTTAACGTTACGACGTTAACACAATGTTAAGAACAAAGTGGCAAGTGGCTGGTGTGTTGTGTGGATAGTAGTGTCGTGACTAGTACCTGACGTTTAGCAGCCTCGAGGCCAGCAGTTTAACCCATTATTTTTTCAATAGCCGATAAGGTGTATGGTTTATGGTGTCCTATCTAATCTTTCTATAGTTTTTGAGGTAAGTGATCTTAATAATTTAATTCAACATTAGATAAAATTGTGCATTTACAAGCTAACAATGTTTTCCGACGGTCATATACCTACGCAAAAAATATTCTCATAGGTACACAATTAGTTTATGACCCCTGTAAATATTTTAACTCATTTTTTTTCTGAGACATACCCATTTTTAGCAAACTAATAAAAAAATACTATGCTCAAAGCTTAAAATTTAAATTTTACTTGTTTATCGAAGTAGATTTAGGGTTGCCAGATACAAATCTGAAAAAGGGGGAGGTATTGTTTTAGATGTATTCTTTTTTCGGTGAATTTGCAGACAACCTCCCCAACAGTTTTAGATAAAACGACTGCTGACAGACAAAGTTTAGGATCTTCTTTGCATAAGAGACAATAGAAGAATTTTTGCACATTTGTTAGATCAAGTTCTATTTATTTTTAGTGAAAAAATTCACACTGGGGAGATCCCGACTTTTGAATTTTGAAAAAATGTTTGCAAATCAGCGCGAACTAGTACCCCTAGAACCAATATCCGGGGTCAGTTTCAATTTTTATATGTTTATATATATATATATATATATATATATATATATATATATATATATATATATATATATATATATATATATATATATATATATATATATATATATATATATATATATATATATTTCTATAATGCTGTGGCAGTAGTTTGAGTTACAGAATTCATCGTTTAATGGTCTATAATTTTTAGCGAATCTCCGTAAAAAAATTCGCCATTGAGGCGACCCCATATCCGGGGTAAGTTTCGGTTTTTATATATTTTCATATATACAGGGTGTCGCATTTTTACGGTAAAGCTCAATATATCCGTTATTATACAAGATACAAGAAAACTTGTATATGTTAATTATAGGGTGTCTTGGGCTGCATCTTTTAAATTTATTTTTACAATCAGAGCCTGGCCTATAACTCGTTGGTGGCACAAATTGTCTTTTTTTTTTTAAATCGAACACGCCTTATATTATCGCATTTCTGCATTTTCCTTCGAAATATAATGAATGTTTGTAAGAAAAGAAATTTATGATACAGCAATTGCGTTATGGTAGCGAATATTCATTAAATGCTTCTAATTTCAATAGCTCAGATTACTATTAAGTTAAGGTTCGTTGGCCAGGAAACCAGTTTTTTCGGGAATATTTTAAGTATATTGTGATAAAATATGGTACATTGTATCTACTATATTAGGTATAGGTTATACTGTTTAACAAATTTGATGCCTGCTTTCATTAAAAAAAGACATATTTGCTATTGGAAAAATGGAGAACAAAATTGTTTATGGATTTTCGTGAAAACAATTTTTTCAAATTTCATGAAATTTTGTCGCAAAACTTTTTGTGAATAATTATATCTTGGTAGGTGGGTAAATAGCTTGAAGAAGTATGTTGGCCAGGAAAATCGGACAAGTTTTTTCGGGATCATTTAAAGTTTATTTACGCAGTTTTTATACTTTTTCAAACAATAAAATTATTTTGATAAAATATGGTACATTATTTTTACTATATAGGATATACTGGTACCAAATATGATGCATGATTTCATTAAAAAGATACATATTTGCTATTAAAAACATTTGTAGAAAAATTTACTGCCATAACGCACTTGCTGCGTCCAGACTTTTTATTTTATTTACTTTGATTTGCTTATGTTAGGTTATATAGTTAGTGGGTCATTACACTCCCTCTGCTGCGACCTTAGTGTTCTATTATGGTTCTGCGTGCATCTTAGTTGTTAGTTGTAAGATTTCTGTAAAACTATATCGATCTTGAAAACGGATATTAAAGTTTACTATTGGCTAGTACAGGTGACCGTAAGGCGAGTGTGCCACGCGCTTCGTAAACTTAAACATAAGAGAGTGGTCTGAACTTAAATGTTAGAGAAAAATGGTTAACTGGTAGGTGCTACTGTTATCTGTTATCGGTTTGTAACACTACCTTATATTAGCTCAAACATTATATGACAATATCAGTGTCAACTGAAAATAAAAAGTCTGGACGCAGCAGGTGCGTTATGGTAGCGAAGTTTCATGGAAATATTTTTAACTTACAAGGATGGTTTTGAGATGCCACAAATATTAAAGTGTGTGAACCGGAATGAACCTCAATTATGACGCCTTTCACACAAATTTTAACAATCTACGATATTATTTCTTCCATGCAAAGTTCAAGATGAGTAGGATGACAACAGCAAATACACCATAGAGTATAGAAGATTGCCAAGGCTTGACGTCCTGAGGCGAATATTGACTGAGAAAAACAGATTTAAAATTGTGCTGCAGAGTGTAAGAAGTCACAATTTTTGAAGGCTCCAGAGTTCAGGATGAGGCACACACAATGGTGTCACAAATATAGCGCAAGAAACACTTAAGGCTTTGTTAAACACACTTCTTACGGCATTTTTGTACATACCCCGCATTCCTTTCATCACCCTTGTCTAAAAATGGCCAACTTTGTAGTTTCAAATTGTGACTTTACGTTTTAAAAGGAAAACTATAAAGTTTTCTAAGTTACTTTCTGATATATCTTGATTTTTTTTGCGCCAATAAAACTTAATGTTTGTAATATGCAGCAGATTTTGCTAACCATACAAGGCATTTTGGTTTCTTCAAATTTATTTTTCTTGAAATTTCTATAAATTTTCTTGATATAACTTCAGATATAAATTCTGGTGTATCTATAGTTTAGTTTTTTATAGACTGCACCTGCGTACCAAATTTGTTTGCTATAGCTTTCTTATTTTTGGAAATACATCAACTTTCTGAAAGCAAACCAAATAGACACTAGTCCAAT